>JAOBRG010276647.1:13873-31245 GCA_027574985.1 Umimayanthus nakama | reverse complement strand
AAAACTGAAGCAAATTTTACTGGAATTAGTAGAAAACATGTATTTTCAGCCTAAAATAGGAATATAATTGAGAATAGGGTCCAAAAGAAGAAATGAGAACCATTTTTCCAAAAAATTTAGTTTTTTATTTTGAACTTTAATTTGCATAATTAATTACACATAAATTATAAAGGATGACGTCATCCAATCAACGTCAAAAAAATGTGCTACAGGTACCGAAAGTTTCATTTTGATTGCTGGAAAGCTTCAAATTTTAGGTTGGAAATAACTAATGGGGGGGTCCATCTGACCCCCTCCCTTGGACTTCCGAGGGTTAACCTTTCACGAACACGTTTCAAAAACCAATGCCTTCATGCACTACACGCAAACCCCTCCCAAAAACATCCGAAAGTGGTACAAAATCTACACTCCTTTCCACAAAAACTTTTCTCAAAAGCTTCTCTAAAATATTCCAGTTGCCGTATAGCAAACAAGGGAAAGTTGCATACTACGGCTGGGTGTTTTTATCTTACAAAGGACGAAATGTAAAAGTATCCACCACAGAACATAACTTTCCTCTGAATAATGAATACAGTTATATACAAAGTGGAATTTTGTATTACCTATGAACACTAAAGAAATATACATGTAATGTAAAGAATGCAAGCTTACAACTGAATGCAATTGAAATTTATTTGCCACTATTTAAACACTTTTCTATGTTTTCCTTAGAGGTCTTTACACCTTAGCTGAAAAAATAAGTTCACGGTAATACATTGGACGTGTATATATAAGAAAGTGTCAACAAAATTCTGAACATTTACACTCCTCTAATCTGTCAAATGTCCTTGCGCTTTTTCAAAACTTTAGTTCAACGGATTATAATACACGATACCGCTTTCTGATACTTGTAATTCACACAAGAGCCGTTAATTACACTCGGCAGTCTTCATTTGCATTCATGGTATAAAAACAAGAATTTTGATCTCCAGCAAAAAAAGTTTGTTTCCCCAAATGGGAAGTTTATAGTCCAATTGATTAGAAATTTATCATTTTCAATTCGCTAGCCTCTTTTTATATGACACCTTATGGATTAGAATCAAAATCTCTATATAACACAAGGCATTTTAAAGTCTCTAGGCACAGAAGCATTTCAATGGATTCTTGATTTCCCTCTGTTCACTCTTAAGAAATAATTGATAACTACTAAACAAATACTCCTATCGCCTAGGGGGTGGTGGCGGCGGCGGTGGTGCTCCTCTTGAGGGGGGAGGTGGAGGGGGTGTCCCTCTTGCTGCAGGAACGGCAGGTGCTGGCCGGTGACCTGGCGAAAGAGAAAGTCAAGTTTAGGGTTAGAAAGTCATACATGGGGTAGATTGTGGAAGAGCTACTTAGGTGCCAGTTTGCTACAAATGTAAGTAGGTTTGGTTTAATTTGCTCTGGGAAAATTTTGAAAACTTAATGGAAATGTTGGTGTCTAAACCTTCAAACTACATGTATGCAGACTGTGCCGAACCTGCGCAAATAGTACGTATATGAGTAGTCGTTTTACATTTCAAGCACTAAAACTATGTACAAAAAAGGTAAGAAATATGTTAAAGGCAGATTTACTATAACAAGGCATAAACTGGGTATCCTGACAATATCATTCCATTTTGTATTTGTTTCACAGCATATTGATACATATGAAGTACTTCCTTCTGAAATCAGCAGCACAAGTTTAAGGATAGTTCATTGCTACAGTGTCATAAAAAAACAAAAAGTTTGAAAGCTATCCAAATTGTGTAGAAAATGCAAAAAACCCATAACCTTAAGACTAGTTTTTACAAACAAGGACTGGAATGGGGTTTAACGATCTGAGATTTTTAAGGACTGCCTAATTGAGTTTCTAAGTTTCAGGAGGCCTAGTTCTGGCCAACTGAGGAAGCACTCACTATGGAAAAGTAAGTTCCTAAGGATGTTGGTCACTTGGGATAATTGTTCAATTTAAGACTTCTAAAAAGCAGTTGCTTTCCACGTTTGAGTGAAATTGCAAAAACAAAAAGTGTACATATAAACATACCTGTACCATAAGCAACCAAACTCAAGGTTGACGAACTTTCTACTTTTTACAAGTTTGCATTGTCATTCAGATCTTCTATTTCTAATGAAGAATCTGTGCTAGATTACAAGCAATCATGTACTTTGGGAGACTAGTTTTGAAAAAAACTGTTTTATCTGTGTGGGCGAGTATGCTGAACAAATGGGTTTAATCAACAAAAGTTGATATGGTATGTTTTTCGCCTGTGGGATATAGTGTTTGTGCCTTGTGTACTTTGCTTTGTTATGATGGCCCTCTTTTGAATGTAATAACCACTATCACGCAAACTATTGATAACTTAATAGTGAAAACTCACCTTTTCCAGATCCCCTGTGAGGATTCTTACTAGGATAAGTTTTTGCACAATCTGAATACGGCTCTGGTGGAGGCAGACTTGTGTTGAAATTAAACCTTGATTCAAAATCTGCAGAAAAATAATCATAAAGGATCTATATTTGTAACAGTACATGCGGATGATATTTAACGAGGGAACTGGCAGCTCAACAAACACATGTGTTCCATTTCTGTTTATCCAGCCTTCCCTTGCACTTGGAGTACAGTAGTCAGAATGTTTTAATTCATCACAGATTGAACCAGTAATGGAGAATAAAATTAAAATTATAATTTGTACATAACTGTATGTTACAAGTCTGCAGTTGACTGACCCTGCCAAGATAAAATCCAATGGGACAAATTTTGTCTGCTACATCTAGCGGAACTGAAATTTAGAAAGTGAGAATGGGTGTATCAAATAAAACTAGACATTTTTCTTCAGAACATTAACAGTGCCAAACTGACACCCAACAAGATTCTTACAGGTAACTGCTTGAATGTACTAAAAAGATACTAAACTGATGAAAAATGATGTACCCAATTTTTAAATCTAGGAATTTTTTAAGAAACTAAAAACAATTTTGGCCCTTTAGATTTAAGAAGTTTAAATAAGGTTAAAAGTAGGACAAGCACAAATTCAAAGCATGTACTAACCATTTCCACCATTGATAACAGCATTTGTTTGAGACTGTATTGGACCATTGCTCACAAAACCATTTGGTGGTTTTGCAGACGGAGGAGGAACAGGTGGAGGTCCCGGCCTCTTTCCAAAATCTACACTGTCTCTACCTGGTGGAGGAGGGGGTGGACCTGCTCGACCTCTGTTGGGAGGGGGTGGGGGTGGTGCCCCACCTCGGTTAGGGGGTGGGGGTGGTGGTCCACTGCGAGGACCCCCACCCATGCCAGGTGGTGGTGGTGGAGGTGCGCCCCCACCAAAAGGTGGAGGTGGCGGAAAACCTGGCCCCCTGGTTGGGGGTGGAGGGGGCGGGGCACCCATGCTCGTTTTCATTGGAGGAGGAGGCAATGGCTTTGATGAGCTTTGAGATATATTTGACTCCACAGACGAGCTTGATGGTGGGTTTGGTAGACTTGATCTCATTGGTGGGGGTGGCGGCCCTGGCCGGCCTGCAGAAGATGGCGGGAATGGCTTGCTATTGGCAGCTGGTACTGGGGGTCTTGGTGCACCACCGGGTGCTGCAGGCAATGGCCTACCTGCATTTGGCATTGATGGGAGGGGCCGCGACGATCCACTTGGTGGTGGAGGTAATGGTTTGGATTCATTGGAAGGAAATCTCGGTGAGTTTATTCTTGTATTACTTGTTTGTACAGGATGTGGTGGTGGGCCTTGGTTTCTTCCTGGGGGTGGGGGAGGGGGGCCTTGATTTCTTCCTGGGGGAGGTGGAGGAGGGCCTTGACTTCTCCCTGGTGCTGGTGGCAAGGGCTTTGAAGAAGAGTTTGGCACTGAAAACCGTGACGATGAATTTCCAGCTGGCACTGGATGCCGTGAGGATGAACTTGCAGATGGCACCGGATGCCGTGGGAACGAATTTGCAGATGGCACTGGAGGCCGTGGGGATGAATTTGCAGGAGGTGGTGCAGGTTTAAACCCTGGAGGTTTCATCGGTACTCCTATCACAAAAATTTGCAAGATACACATAAATTTGCTGCCTTATAAGCATAATCTCTGCATTCACATAAAACTACTGTATCAGCCATATCCAGCCAAGAAAACTCCAGCCAAGACCATGTTTTGTTAATATTTTGGAACATCAGTCACTGTCAATTAAAACCACAGTTTCATAAGTTCCTTTCCTGATTTTGAACAGTTGCTTAAAAACTGTACAAAAGAAAATTTTATGAACTGCAAGGCTTTATGATCTTTTAACTTTAAAAAAAATATTTAAAACACTTTTAAAATAACAGATGTATACCTTTTTTTCTTTTCAAGATGTTTTCACATTTTTATATAATGTCAAATAAGGCTGCCAGACCAATTTAATATTTTGAAGCATGGACCTGATAGACCCTATTTCATGGGCAATTATAATAAAATAAAAATACTAGTGTTATCAAAAAAGACAACAACACTTTAGCAAAGTCAAAAAACCAACAGCTTTTTAACCCACTTTTAAATCTTATGCATAGTTATACATAAGACAATTTCCAGCTTCCATTCATAAATGGAAACGTTGTCAGAGTAATTTACATAGTGTTTACTGAACAATAACTAGCAAGCTACATGTATCCTCTGATTTGTTTTGTCACTTAACCATTCAAATGAGTTACTCCGTACTCCAAACAAAACTGAAACTGTACTGCAGTTTAGCACTAAAACTTGTCCCTGATCATCCTTCGCAAATATTTGTCTCTGTTTCACAGCTGTTTGACAGATTTTTTGTTCTTTAATAAAACCCTGTTTTCACTAGTGATGCAAAAGACAAACTTGTGCAAGACCAAGAGTTATTTAATTGATAAAACGGCCTTGACGAAAGAACAAGTTAAAATGCTAAATTTTTTGCTGGAAAATGCATGAAAACTTGTTCACTAAGGTTTGATGTTTTCCATCAGTTAATTTGTTTCTTAATTACAATATAATTAACTTATGATCACTTATGATCACCACATGCCGTTGCATGCTACAGCAAGCCATCGCAAGCCTGGGCCAGCCAAGTCATGTGAAACACCACACACCTTGTATATTCTAATTGACAGCCCTGATACTAAGTTCCCAGCTAGTACATCCCCACTAAGGTTAAGAGCTAAACCCCTAGGCATTTTCTTATCCAAAGTAAAGTCAATTCAACATATACCATATACCACAAAACAAAATTTAATAACTTAACTGTGGGACTGGAAAAACCAGAAAAGAATCACTAACCTCCAGCTCTTCCTCGATCTCCAGCAGACTTGAGCTTCGGCATTCCACCAGCAAACAGTCCTCCTAATCCTCCAGGGGGTGCACCACCAAAACCTCCACCTCCACCCCCACCGCCACCGCCACCACCACCCCCACCCCCACCACCTCCGGGACTGGGACCAGATTTGACACCTACAAGAAGACAGAAGCATCAACTGTAGTTCAGTGCCTAACAAAACACAAAGTTTCAATAGATCTACCAAGAAAAGCTATCCTAGGATATGGACACACTGTTTAAAGAAGTTTTTGTTGGAGTACAATAATATTATTTCTGTAGACAACTGACTACAAGTGCAAAAACAAAATTCTGAAAAAAAATTGTTTCAAAAATTTTTTCTGCAAAAATTAAATCTTTTTAAAAATTTGATATGCACCTGCATTTTCTCAAGACAATTTCAGTTAGAACCCATGCTGATTAAAGTTATCATTAAGCTGGCTCAAAAATAGTTCCTTGGCGAACACAGCCTCTTGTGGTGTCCCTGTCTACACCTCCTGTATATTGTATCGTGTTCCTTTTACTTTTTTTTTTATCTCCTCTTTAATATTATCATGTGTGAATGTAACTTAAGTAGACGAAGCATAATAAATAAATAAATAAATAAGTCTCTGAACACAGCCAATGCACATTACAGTCAAAAATGGAATATGTTGCATGTCCTCATATGAGCCCACCAGGCTCATGCATGCACAAATAGGGTACAAATCCTCGAAGCCTTTTGGAAAACTTAGATTTCTATCGAAAATACCTCTTAAAGTTGCTGGTGACAATTTTTAAAGTTACCACAGCAGTAAAGAACTGACAGAAATTTTTGTTCTGATCAAAGAAAAAACTTTGTAAGAAGAAAAGAGAATGAATTACAAAATAGACTAGTTTTGTATTCCCAGTAGCCGCTGATTTCAATTAGTATAGACTCATCTTTACAGCATAAGCCTCATCTTGATGTTAAATATTCACAAATACCAACGAGATCTGACTCTCTAACAGTACAGAGTTGTGAATAGCTCATATCCACTCTGGAATTTATGAATATTTAACGTCAGGTCGAGGCTTGTGCTGTAAAAGCGAGTCTATAGTCACTGTAGTCAGCGGCCACTGGGAATACGAAACTGGTCTAAATATTGCATAATTTTAAATTTCTTTGAAACATTCTTACAGAATTTTTTAAAAATAAGCAGTTCAGTGGTTTAAAATAATGTTCAAGACATTTTGATTGATAAGGGCTCTTGCCACATTTCCATGATAGTAAGTTTTCACGGCTCCAAAGTATCAAAAATAGAATAAGGAAATACGCAATTGTACGATTAAGTTTATTTACACACAGGCAGGTGCCACTGAATAAGGTAAAAGTTTTAAGTTTGATGGTATTTTACTGTAAGTGTTTAATGCTTTGATCAGACTTCTCTAAAATCGGGTCACAACACAAAATTTCATATTCTTTGATCCCTAGAAATTGAGTTTACTCCAAAAAAAGGCTGTAAACTTGAAATCAGGTGGTACACTCCCACTCAAAAACTGAAAGGAAAAATACCTCAAGGGTAACAGCAATTGATTCTTGGCTGACTCTATTTACCATGTCCAGGGCTTGAAATTGCGACTGATACAGGCGCATTTGCGACTAAAATTTTTGCTTTTGCGACTAAAATTTGCCGATAAGTTGCAAATTTGCGACCAGTTTGTGGCCGTTCATTCCAGCACATGTTGGCGACTGGCGACTATTTCAAGCCTAAGTTAATAAAGGAATATCATATTTAAGAGTCCCGTGTCTTATTTATAAATAAAAAAATCGAAATCTTTGTGTAAAATCCTGTTTAATTTACCTTCAAGTTACGTAGATCGATCGCCCTTCTCATGCGCCATTAAAGTGGTTTCTTTAAGTTGTGTATGGCGGGCGCAATGCTTAGAGCGAAGACCTCTGATTAGTAACGCAGACGCAGAACGTTTTTAGCTTCTTTTGTAAACATTTTCCGAGCGGTCGCGTTTATTTTTTTTATGCAACTAAAATTTTCAACTTTGCGACTAAATTTTCGGAACTAGTCGCAAATTATCGACTTAGTTTTTTTCTTAATTTCAAGCCCTGATGTCAGTCAAAAACACAAATAATACATAAAATTTTTACCTCCAACTTGAGGTGTACTTCTATCATTGGTAACTGTCTTTTTTAGTTTAGCTCCTTTATGAATTGAGCTGAGTAAGGCCCCTCGGTCCTGCGGCTTCCCTGACTTCTTAACAGCTGGTGTTGAATGCAATTTTGAAACTGGGGGTGGAGGGGGGCCAGGAGGGGGAGGAGGTGGAGGGGGCATCTTCAAAACTGTCCGAGTCCACCTCTTATCACAGTACAAAAGAATCAATCAAACAGACACCTGATTGAAAGAAAATGAAAAGCAATTAGTATTATTTGTTTAATGTTCATCTTTTTGTCTAAACTGTAATTTATAAGCTCAGCTGAAAACTATTAACTGCTTTTATTTTACCCGCTCTCTCAGGATTGTTGTATAGATTGTTGTAGAATAAACATCACTATTTGACTCAATTTGACAATGAAAACATCCAGGTGCCTTGCTTCCTGTGATGGATCTGGTACTGAGTCAATTTTAAAATGCAACCCATGGTGCACAACGAAAACAGTTGAAAGAGTGTTGACCACTCAGAATCCTTGATGTGTTCCATGTTCTTGTTTGCGCAAATATCTTGTACTCATCTGCTTATCGCAACGCATATTTTCTTGTCATTTTAGCCTGATATTTATTCAAATGGATAAGTTTTAAGTTGTAAGAAACTGCTGAAATTTCTTCAAGCTCATCTTTGGATTCAGAACATGTTAAAAACAAAAACCCGTTCATGGTTTTGTTTTGCTCTGCATACAACATGGTAATTAACCCTTGACAAATGTTTGGAGTGCGAAACCCATGCAAGGAATGTAGAGAGGAATGTGTTAAAAAATCAAGTCTATTCTTAATCGATTCACTAAATACCTTCATAGGTGTGTAGAAAAGACTTTTTTGTGCTTAGACCATCTATAATAGCTTAAAATGAACTGAAAAAAAATCAAATAATTTTTTTGCATAATAAGCCCAGAAATGTTGCATAATGAGCCCTGATTTGCCACATAATTTCTGATTTTTATTGCACTTTATCAGAGGCTCTGATCAAGCAATTTGCATATGTATCACTCATGAGAGCAGACCATTAGGTTGTTGAACAGTGTTGAATGATCAAAACTTCAAGGCATCAAACCACCAATTACTCTCATTAATTTGGCATACACAAAAGTAGTATTTAGCACTGCAGTCATTTTTCATCTATAATAACAATTACAACAATAATAATAATAATAATAATAACAATATCAACTGAAACTTCAAATGACAACTGCAAAATCCTCGATTTAAACAATCTCATTACCCCAGTTAACTGTGCTCATGTACTTTCAGTTTCAAATTGATCATGAGTTGCACGTCTCTTGACAGAAAAAAAATCATTTTGATGCAGTTTCCTTCTAAACAATAGATAGACCCAACGGAATTGATTTGATACGAACCTACTTTCGGTTCGTTCTCAACTTTCCTCTGATACAATTATTTTTTCACTTGTTCTACGAACAACTCAAAATCAATTGGCAATCTAGGGCTACAGATACATTCAAATAACGACTGTCTTCAAGATCGTAAACACGACAAGGAAAAAAAGACTACAAATTTTTATACACGAGCTGATCAAGCTTTGCGTAAATCGACTCACTTCCGGGGCCCAAAACTTATGAAAGGTATGTCATAGCGTGCTACCTTCAACAACAATTTAAGCCCATTAAAGAAATTTATATAACGATATCAAGGTTAGTACTAATGAACACCAACTTTAATAACTTATACTCTGACATTCAAATATTTTTAGTCCATAACTTGCCAAATGGAACATATAAACCTTTGCAGAAAACTAGCAAATCTCTCACACGTATTTTTAAAAATACAGATTTCACGACACTTCCACCGACATTAACCAATAAAATGAAACAGAAAAGTCATCCTTGAATAAACAGACACTTGCAAAAGTGTTCCAGTTCTCAAATAAGTCGATTTCATCGAAAGTTTACAAAAATCTGAAATTGAATTTTTGAACTTGTGCTACAAAATGCAAAGCCAATGTTTGTGTCTCCTTCGGATCTTGTCGCGAAACAGTTTAGAAAACTGAAATCGCTGAAACAAACTAAAGACACTCTGCCTTTGTGCCGAGAGTTTCCATAAAATGTTAATTCTTTTATTACTTCAAAAAGGCTGGGAGCTCCACACAGTTCGTGCAAACAGAATCTTGGTTGGGATGTTGGCAGAGGTAAGGTTGGTAAAAAAATATTCTAAAATTGTAAAAACATGGTTGCTTGTACATTTGTGTAACACCTTTATGATTAACTTGTTCTACATAAAACTTACCCTTTTCGAGGTAGAGATCCCATAGTATCCAATAAGTTACATTAAACTGTGTAAAACAAAAGCTATCGAGGTAAATGGAGGGTTATTTCCAGATACACACTCAAAACCGGTAAGGCAATATGGCGGCTAGAGCTGATTGCAGAGCCAAACGCAGCAGCGAATGTCGTCACCACCCCTTAATTGTGACGTACTTCCTTGGCACCAGTCCCCAACCTTATTTCCTGTTGCACGCCAACCTATTAAGGTTGTCTGATACGATATAGATAATTACATTGATCCATATTTGCCTTCGCCTAAAAAGTGCCAAGCCCAAGGTGAGCCATTGGTTGTTTTAAACAGGCCGTTGCTTTATGTTGTTTTCCGCCAAGAAAGTCGAGTGAATATCTCTCATGTCATTTGGGCTTTTAGATTTTCCGGCCCGTTTTTCAGTTCTAATCCGTGCCGATATTTTCGTTAGGCTTTGGCAATAGTGCAAACCGTGACACCATTTTCGCCTCCTAATTCTTTAAAAGTTAGGGTCCTACATTGTCCTTTTCTCTATAATTGCTTTAAAGCAGTATTGTTTATTTTCATATAGTTTTGAATAGTGAAACTGTTGATGTTATTCTTCTTCTTCTTCATAATTGTTGTTGTTGTTGTTGTTGCTGTTCTAGCTGTCACACCGTGCCAAGGGGACTCCAAAACAAAGTATGACGCTGGTAAAATGTCAGTACTGAGTGAAATCAGCTCCTTAATCCTTTCTCGAAAAACTCGTTTGCTGAAAGAATCAGCGGAAATTGACAAATCATGACCAAAGTGGCATCTTTTATTTACACAAGAAACTTTTGTGAGATAATCGCCCAATATCGTTTCGTCCACCCGACCACTCAAACCACTGCTATATTCAACAGTTGCTTGAAAAAAGTAAACAAGAACAACTTAAGACGAAAGAAACAACGCTGAAATCTTCACAAAACACAAGAGAAATAGATCATTTTGCTAATCTAAACTTTTGCTAGATCCAATCTCCATGGGGGTCAAATACAAGGTTTATTCTGTATTAATGAGCCAAAATTTGACCGAGCTCTAAAACCCCACAATGGAATGGATTTAGAGCAAATACTTGCATTAGCAATATGTTCTATTTTCCACCTTGACCAAAATGTACTGCCAACTGGTCCCTAAAAAGAAAGCATCAAAATCTCGGGTTTAAAATCCTATGTTTTTATAAAGTCCTTACGTGTTCCGTGAACTCGCGGCCAGGTTTGTCCGCCCCGGTTTCTTGAAGAATGGATAATTTTATCGAGCGGACGCGTAAGTTCTAACGAGATTTTAACCGCTGGGTTGAGAGCTAGCTAAAAGGTCTCTTTGAACAATTATGACTTGGTATTTCAGAGTCTGCTGAGCTGAGAGGGGGAGGGGGAAGGGGGAGGGGGGCGGCTTCAGCCCAACATTTTTGAAAACTATAAAGAATTACTGAGAAAATGGTGTTTTCAGCGCCACTTTGAGTCACTAGTCAGCTCCCCCACTTCCAAGTAGCTCCGCGGTCATTGTATTTCGGCTGACGACTTAGCAACTGACCAAGACCGATATAAACAGCGGAAAGCGTTGTACATGCAAGTTCCTTAATAGAAATGTCACATCCGCCATTATTACAGTATTACAACACCACAGCTTTCATTCTCTGCTATTAAAAAGATAGATTTAACATATATTGTGTTAACTGACATCTCCTTATCAAACTTCAAACCTCAAATACAATACATTGTGACTGAATATGGCGGAGAACAACTCTTTCGTTAAAATTTTTGTCCTTATTTGGCAGTGTCGCTGTTATGGCAATGTTTGTATGTAGATACAAGCGGTTTGTGGCGATATCGATATTGCTCAATGTTGATCATAGCACGCCCGTTGCCTTGAAGAGGAATAGCTTTTCAAAAACATACTTTTTGACAAACAAGTACGTTTTATGCAACAGACCCTCAAAACACTTTGTTACGTTGTATTATTTTTTATGAAGGAAACATATTTGGAAACTACATGTAGGGTGAAAGCAATTGAGAGTTATTAAACCTGTGGAAGTAGCACTGAGAATTGCAGTTAAATATATTGTCATAATATGGTTTTAGAAACTAATATTATTAATCGTAACGCTTATCGGAAAGTGAGTAACCTAACACACAGTTTTCCATAGCTGCCAATGGGGACTGTAGAGTGGAAATATAACAAAGAATTCATATAGCTGTACATAATGATTCGTCACTATACCACAACGACATATCATGTATATATCTCCATATTCAATTCATTGCTCAACTGCCGTTTGATCTTAAAGTACCTTTCAGCAATCTCATAACTAATACCGGTAAAAATAATTATTGCTCGTGCCAATACATGGATCATTGGAACGTTTAAAGCTTAAAAGCAGTTTAGATATCGAAGTAGTCTCACTCTATTGAAGGAGTAAAAACATAAACTTATGTTAGGTAAAATTATTCGATATTTTTCTAGCGTTAAGAGTTGACTCTAGCCTGGAAGCCGGCTCATTTTCGCGCAAATCGATATCGGGGAAAATTTTGTGCAAAAGTGCACGCTCGCATGCTAAGTGTATTCTAGATAATGGGATGTCTTCTTTTCATTTTAATTTTTCAGATTTCGACGGTACTCTTTAGTCGCCCTGATCGTAGACTCAAACGCAGCCGCCTTATTTCCTTACTGCGGGGCCCTTGGAAATAGGAAGGATATTTTTAAAACTAGAAGTTGCCACAGACAATGCAAGTGCTGCCCGGCCGGAGACTTTACCTTCTTACGCGGTACAATAGACTTGTTCTAAAGTTGCAGTCTACCAGTGTAATGACAACTTTAACTCACAATGGCAGCTTGTCTCAAATTTAAATTACATTGAAACACTAATACCGCGTTCATACCAGACACTAAACATGATTATATTTAACTGGTTCGACTTTAAAATGTTGCTACTATAACGGAATAATAACGTGTTCATAAGTTTTTATGGGTTCTGAATGGAGCGTTTCAATGCCTTAACGATAAATAAACAGATTTATGCAGTTTTTAAGGCAGTTTAAGTATTGCAACTGTCAAATTAATTTTCAAACATGATTAATTGAAACCTGTTTAACGAGTAGTATGAACGTGGCTTAAGTTTAGTAAATTTAATGGTTTTGTTATAGAATAACGCTGCATACACACATCGAGAGCATCACAGATGACCAGAGGGTTTCTACCAATTTAAACGCAATGATGGAATTAGTTCAGGCCAAGCACCTCGTAAATTGCAGATTTATTTATACTGTTTACAAGTTGTTCGCCGAGTCTAGGCCGATAAATAATTTCCCGGCCACTTGCCTGCTGAACTGACACTGATCTGATTCTTCATCTTTAGTTAAGGACATCGCGTAACACTTACACTGTACTATTGAAAGTATTGCAAATAAAGAAACAACACAATTACTGCTCGCAAAACTCCAAAAGTGTTCACCAGGCCTTGCTGAACGAAGGCCGATACTGCTTGAAATCCCTCGTCATATGTTATGAAACATGCTTGAGACAGATTGGTGTTTTGCATCTGGAATTTGGCAATCTGCAAATGCAACGATTCTGCCGACCAACTGCTCTTCAAGTTCTACTGTCATATTCTCGGTCCCGGTTTCTGCGTGTTGACAAACTTATCAAACTTGCGGGACACTAAAGCGCCTGTCACCTTGGCGAACACTTCCACAAGCAAATAGAACACAATTTGCCATTAATTTACGTTTTAAACAGTGCAGCCCATTGTGAAACATCTCATCTCGCTCGTTGGTGAGAAATGATAAACTTGAAGACTTCATACGTACCCTTAATGACCCGTAACCCCGTGCGCGATATCCGGCCTTGCGAGTAATAGGGAGGGAGGAAGGGGGTGGGGTGGGGCAGAGAATAGGCACTAAAAGTCCCTCATAACTTGCAAGCAGATAATTCTCCTGTAGCAGCGTAAAACAGTAGGACTGAAAAAGAGACTCGTAAGACTAGTCTTTTTCATGTTGACATGAGAGGTCTCTCTAAGTCCCTTGCGACCTTAGTAGTTAACGCTTGCAAGCAGAAAACTCTCCTGTACCAACGCTATACGACAAACACGAAAAATGAAGTCGTATCCGCTGTGTTTGTACAACAGCATAAAAACTATCCGGCATAACGTAAACGATGCCTCACTTTCGAAAGCATTGCGCCCCACATTGTAAACGGCACGAAAAAAGTACCGTACACACCGGGACAAGATCAACCAGACGCTGTCAGACGCCATCAGCAAAAGTATATATCATTAAGCCTGATCTTAAAGCAGTACTTTAGACTAAGAGTCTTTTAAACACTGAAGAATTAATAACTAAATACATAAGTTTTATTTGTAACAATTTCGCGAGCTTTATCTCGCGGATTTGGTCTGGAACGATATGAAATACGATTTTGCAGACGTCTAGGCCTAGAAATTCTCATAAAATTCCTAAATTTCTTCTGAATTTAGTCTAAATTTCTTAAAAGTATTTCTAAATTTCTCAGAAATATCATTTTTTCTAATGTTTGTTTGACTCCTTTTATGGTTTTATATCAAAAGAAATGAAAATACGAACAAAAAGCTGCAGAATAAATCTGCTGAATTGGTAGTATCGCTGGCTCGTAAAAGGAACAGGAACCAAATGATGAGAATCCAAACCTGCCGAAAATCTAAACTATAGCTTACAAGTGTAGACAGGGAAACACGAAAACAACTCGTAAAATTTAATAGAAACTGTTTTTTGCTCTTATGAAGTATCTTTTTTTAATAATTGCTCTAAATATCACATACTTTTCTAAATTTCTCATTATTTTCTAAATTTCTCAAAAACTTCTAAATATCTCAAAAAATATCGTGATATTTGTATCTAGGCTTACCCTGATTGGCTTATTCCAAGGACTCAGATCATCTGTAAACGGCCCGTCTCTTGAGGTAGCAAGACTTTGCGAAACACAAAATACAAAGCAGCACGTTTGGTTTGGTGGAATAACCTTTAGTTATCTGTTTTAGATTTCAAGAACTGCAAACGATGATGTTATGCGGCATTCTTTTTTTGCAATAGTATTTTAGCACACATATTAATAAACTCTTAAGCTAAATTTTAATTTAAAACCAACACGAGGAAATAGAGCGACCGAAACTACTTCAGCTGGCGCAACAATCGCCTCCCGAGACGAAAGGAGATCGACGACCACGACGAGATGCGTCGTTCTCTAGCTGAAATTTTAAAATTAAAAATCTCAAAAAAATTTTTGAGGAGGCACGCTTAACTCTCCCCCCTTTCCAACATACAAAGAAAGAAAGTTGTAGCCTTATTCATACTGGGCCATTTTGGAGCCAGTTCACAAGACTTACAAGTTATAACCACAGCCCCACCTCAACCCTCCCCCCCATCCCTCCCCCCTTTCCCTTCCGATCCAAGTCTAAACAGGGGCAAAGGTCTTCGCGGCTTCTGCTAATACATTGGCATTTTCGTCACAATAATCTGGTATATTATGACTGTTCCCGAGGTAGTTCTAATGCCCAGGAAAAGAAACCTGTTTACATAATAGAAACCTCAGAAGCACAGTAGACTGAACACTACATTAAAATATATATTTTATTATTAGTACTGTAATCTTGAAAATAGATAAACAAACAAATTTGACTGTTAGCAATTCTTCTTGTGTTTCTTGTCCTGGTCAAATACCAATATTTGTATTCCTTGAAATAATCTGCAAAGGGAAGAAAAGTCTTATAAGTAATGTTACAACTGCTTCCAAAGAGGTAATAAAAAGTTTGTCTAATGTTTCGATTGCCCGGGTATATTGAGAAAGGCAGGAGAACAGGCGATAACAGGTCAGTCACTCAGTCAGACAGACAGAAAGACGAACAGATAGATAGACAAACCCCACTGGGGTCAGAAATTTTTTCTCCCTCTCCGTGTGGGCCCATTTTCTATCTAGGGTTGACGCTCAGTAGGTATTATTGGGATTGTTATAAGAGCACTTCAACTTATCATAATTGAACCTAAATACATGCTTATCATTGCTCAGCAGCCAAACCTTACGGTTACCCCCTCACTTACGTGTTCATTTACCGCAAATTACCATCTTAATTTCCTTCGACCAACCATAGTTGATATAGCCGACTTGTTATGAAGCCATTGTTGTAGGTCTTTGTTTCGTTTTCTTTTGTTTACTAGTGTTAAAGGTGCACAAAATACAAAAGGTTTTGAAATGTAAATCAACAAGTAGCCAGTAAAAAAATTCTGACTAACACCTCAAACAAAGAATGTGCACCCTCACAGTTCGTTCAGAGTCGCCCTCTACTCTGAGAACGAAAGATCCCATTGGATAAAAACACAATACAAATAACCAAAACTTTTATTCTTAAACTGACCATCCGTAAAGAACATATAATAGCGTATTGTTAAAAAGTGTCAATTATTGTTAATGTTATTGTTCAATGACCAATGGAATACTTCGTTCTCAGAGTAGAGCCTTACTGTTCGTTCAACCTACAACAAAGCATCTTTGTACATTCTTTGATATTTTCCTTTTGAAGTTTGCCAGCTTTCATAACCAGTCGGCTATATTAACTATGGACCAACTCTCTGATCCCATCTGGCCTTGTAGTTCAGTTGGTAGAGCAACGGTGATCTGTTCCGGAGGTCGAGGGTTCAAACCCCAACGGGGTCAGAGATTTTTTCTCTTTCTCCATGTGGCTGGGCCCAGTTCCTAACTACGGGCTAACGCTCAATAGGTATTATTGGGATTGTTATAAGAGCGCTTCAACTTATCATAATTGAACCTAAATACAGACAGACAGACAGACAGACAGGCAATAGGCAGGCACACCGGCAAACGACCAACTGCAAGCAGATAAATACTTTCATATAGTTGTAACAACCTACAAGGTGAAAAATGTTTTACGCTGTTTTCAACATCAACAATAAAAGGGCAGAAACTAAAGGATTATCTGTTTCAGGTCTTAAACAATCGGCTGTTTAAGAATCATTTTGCTCCTTAATTATTTCACTATCCAATCAATGTTCGTTTCGTTGCACATACAGACTGTTCGATTTGACCACGAGTACGTCGACTTCTTGCGACTTGGACTACGAGTAAGACTTCTTGGTACAACCAAATTCTTGACAGGAATTGGTAAAATCTTTGTCGGATCAAATATCGAGGCCGTTCTTCTGTTTACTATATGCTGAAAATCTCAAGGTCAACATTACGAGTTCAAAAGCTTAGACTTTGCATCTCTTGCCTCAAACTTGCGGCACTCGTTGTCAAATCTAAAAATCTCTAATATCGCTAAAACTACATATAATATAATCCTTTTCAATTGTCAAACATTGTAGTGTGGAGGGTCCTAAAGGGGTTAAATGCATGGGAGCTGGGATTTGCTTTCTTTTAGGCTGAGAAAATAGGATTAGAGTTACTGAGAAAGGGATATGCAATCTCTAAAACAATAGAAAATGGGAATGGGATTTATATTTTCATCTGATACATTGGGATTTCTAATAGTTGGGACTGGGGGTTTTGAGAAAAATTCGACTTGGACATGTTATCGCGGGGGGGGGGGGGGGGGGGGGGGGGGGGGGGGGGGGGGGGGGGGGGGGG
>JAOBRG010276647.1:0-13863 GCA_027574985.1 Umimayanthus nakama | reverse complement strand
TTTGAAATTTTATGGAGACCCCCCCCCCCCCCCGTCCCTAGTATGTGTCTAAGTGTTTTACTTACTCGGCACACGTAAAAAACAGGCTCTGCCAAAATAGCGTCATTATTCTAATGAGAATGTCCTAAGAATCGTGCGATCGTGTGAAAGATGAAACTACAGTCAAACAGGTTTTAAACTGTCTCGTAGCAAATCAGCGGTTATTTCCTGCAATGAAATTGGTTTAAAACCAGCTGTTTTCATGATCAGTTGCAAGTTTCATCTTGGCTCTAAGAGAAAGCTCGTGCATGCGCAGCAGAGAAACGACACGATTTCGGCAAAGTCCATCTATCACGTTGGTTGAGCGGGTAAAAGATACGCTGAAAATCAGCCAAAGGTATTCGTCAGCTGGAAGGAGAAACTTCCAGCACAATTTTGCGTTATCTTTAAAACATGTTGTATTAATGAATGGAAGCAAAACAAGCTAAAACAAGAACACAAGCTTGAGCAGGAAACATAAAAAATAACAAAACAAGTCAACATAGTTAAATTATTTGCAACGTAAGTTTTTATGAAGAGAAAGACCAAATCTATATTGAAACAACCGGTTTTTAATAAAATACATGTCATAGAAATGGATAGAGTTGGATGTTCCTAATAATAAGCTATTGTTCCTTAGACTCATACTGCATAATCAGCTCACATCTTTTGCTTTAGCGATTACATTCCGGACGAGGAGATGGGGGCGCCGGGGTGCTTATCATACAATCCCATACAGTTAGTTTGAGTTATATAGTGTTACTATTCGTGTCAGCTAAAGCATCGTTTCTTCCCCCTTTCTTCTTCTTCTCCTCCCCTCCTCCCCCCCTCCCCCCCTCCTCACTCCCCGTCCTCTTTTCCATTTGCACTTGCTACGCAGCCACTCACCAATTGAAAGCTTAAACCTAATCTTCGGAGACAGTCACTTCCTTATCTCCTTCCTCCGTGACCGCTTCTGGCCATTCACCATTTAATATCAGGTTACCGAGGGACACCCACTGACGTCTGGGCTCGGACAGTTTCTCAGGCATTTCACTTATTGGTGACTTCTCCTCTGTGAACTCCTGCCAAATCGGGTTTAAACTTAACGAAATATCTCTTCAAAGACAAGCGAGACTTACAAGAGTACTTACAGATCTTAGTAACAGTTTTTTCAAGATCCGTTCTTGTTTTTAAGATACAGAGTTTTTTTTATAACAACCAGTAAATTTTGGCTGAGGTTCGTTTTCAATTTTTTGCACGATTTGAGCCTCAATTGTTCGTAGCTCGTTATTAATTTATGTAAATATAAAAATGTTGCGATGACGCCAACATTACTTTAGTGGACAGTGTTTACAGTAGAAACTTGTTGTTAAACTGTGTAATCCAGAACTGCTGTAATTTGAGGAGTTTTGTTGCTGAACGTTGTTCTATAAAGTTAATGTTATTTTGTTAGCATATATAATTATATGTTATTTACCGGCTTGGAGGTCCGTATAGGGAAAAACTGTGACCGAGGCCTCTGGGCCGAGGTCAGCATATTTAGGCCGAGGTCACAGTTTTTCCCTATACGGACCAACCATAAGCCGGTAAATAACTTATTTATTTTTTCCTCCAACGGACAAGCACATCAAGGGGTGAACAAGAGGCGAAGCAGCGCAGGTTACCATGACCGTGGTCAGAGATAGGAAAATCTTGCCCGCTCACGAATACGCTAAGAACCAATCATAACTCAGTATTTGTTACTGTGACCGCGGACCTTCGGAACTGGCTTCTTCTCTGCTCACACGTTGTTTCTAACTGCAGAAAGACCCTCAGTGGAACGCGGAAATGACATGATGTGCTGTGTTTTTCAATAAAAATTTGCAATTACATTTATATTTGAAGCCGAGCCTCAATTGATCTTAGTATGTTCTTAAGTTTTGAGCAGCGTTGTTGTTATAAAAAAAAACGTGTAGGGGCGGGTTCAGCAATTTTGGAAAAAAAAGACCCGGCACCCGCAATTTTGGAAACAAGATGGAGGGACTGTAAGTTGCAATGATTCCCCACTCCTGAAAATAAGGATTTTGAACAAACTGATTATCCTTTTTCCCCCCTAGTTTTATTTTTGTATTTTGTGCGTTTGCTACAGTGTTGTACGGAGTCCTGTTAGCGCGTGCGAATACACATCATATTAACGATGAATTTTTTTTCCTCAGTTTGGCGTAATATTTTTGTCTTTGGCGCAACTTCTTTCATTCTTGCGCGAGGTTTTTTTTTTCTTGGCGCAACTTTTGTTTTTCCTATTGCGACTTTTGTCTTTGGCAGAACTTTTTTTTATTGTGCGACTTTTATTTCAGCACGACATTTTTTCCTCTGGCGCATTTTTGTAAACCTCTTCTGGAGTAATTTGGGCACAAGCACTTGTGACTGAGCAAGAATCCAAGATGGCTGCTCAAAATGTTCTAAGTAGAGAAAACGAGTATATATTTAGTGCTGAACACTCCCATCTTCACAAAAGCATAAAATGCATGGATGCTGGGAAGTGAGTTATATATATATATATATATATATTTGTGTGTATTTGGTGCACACAAAGCTATACTAAAAATATACAATTTTCTGTATTCTAGGCATGCATTTCCTTCTCCCCTCTCCCCTTCACTTCGAGCAAACTTGACATTTCTAAGAGTTTTCGGTCAATTTTTTCATCGTGTGTCCAAAATTTTTAACTTGGTAGACGACTACATATTTGTAAAGAGTATTGGTATACTTGAACTCCCTTCCCTCCATCTATTCATGAACACGGAAGTATTCAGCATTAAATATACTTGTCTTCGCTACACTGTATCAAGTTGGAGCTGCATTTTTTTTTTGCCGCTGCAGTTAGCTGTCTGTAATAACTCAGTGTAATACTGCTATTTTCTTATTTTTTTTGTTAATATCGCAAGTGCCAGTATTTTCTCTAATCATTACCTGTATACGTTTATGTTGTGTTTTTTGAAAAACTCAAATATTTTTAGGTAGTAAAATTTTTTCAGAAATAAACGCATTGTGCTGAAAAAAAGGACTACACGCCTTTTTGTAAGAACAGTTTCATAAAAACAACGAGGCTCGGGTTTGCTCAAAAATTAGGAACAGGCTAAGAACAATTGAGGCTCAGCTTCAGATTCAAATGTAACTGAAAGTTTTTATTGAAAAACACAACACATCTTGTCGTTACATGTAGCGTTTCCTTGCATTTTTTCGGAGTGAGCAGAGAAGAAAATCAAAATTGTGCCGCACGTGTTTTTGAAAACTAAACTAAAACTTTTATGATAGTGCCGAAGTGTACAATTGACATGATGGAAACAAGAACAATTAAAAAAGGTAGCGCAAAAAACTTAAGAACAACGATTCTCCCGGTTAAAATTTACTGCTAGCTAATCTGACCCTGTAACGCCATCAGCAAAACTGTGTATCATAAAACCTGCTCTTAAATAATAAAGCAGTACTTTGGACTGAGAGTCCAACTAAAGAATCTTCTGGAAAGAAGATTGAGTCTTTTAAACACTGAAGAGCAAATCACTAAATGCATAAATATTTTTGTATCATTTCCGCGTGCCTTGTCTTGCGGATGGTGCCTGGAACGACATGATGCACGGTTTTGCAGACTTCATCGCCCCTGATTGGTTAATTAGCAGGGACTCAGATCAGCTGGTGGTTCTTATAAAAAAGCGCGTAAGCTCTAAAGAGTAAGCTTTTGTTTGGGTTACCATTTTGGGACTAGTCGCGTTCCCAACAAACTCTTCCTCAGTTCCAGAGGCCAGAAATGAGAGGACTGAGATCATTGAGTAATCGGCTTCATTGTCATGCAGTTCTCCAGTATCTCCAAGGTTACCGCTGCCCTCAGCTGATGTGGGCTCATCAATGAGTTGGTCACTGCTCCAAGTGTTGCTGATCGTGGTGTAGCGATCACGTGGCTGCTCTTTGCTACAGAAATGTTTTCTGGCCATGGCCACCTTTGAGATAGGAAGAAATATTCAATTGATTGTGTATATTTGTATAAATGGAAAACTTAGAAATTTGTCTGAATGTTATATGTAATTGTATTTCAAAGACTCTTGCTTTAACAATTCTGACGGGGGTCCGAAAGTTGAGTTGAGATGGCCTCTAAACCTAAAAAAATACCAATTTTATGCCAATTTGTTACTCTTAAAAAAAAATCCATGTAAAACAAAGTGCCCTAAATACTGATTACAGTGTTTTCCCCTTTCAAACACAGATATAACTAAGAGAGTTGTACCGACACCATTCGTCACTCTTTTCCATTCGCCACGACATACTCACACTCATGGCATCACACACTTCACATTAATTTTGTTAGTTTATGCTTCATTTAATTTTACAGAGAGTGGCTCCGATAAATGCACCAGCCATGTTTTTACTAAACTTTTCAAAGAAATTATTTCAGTCAAAAGGACAAACTGCCCCTGCAATTGCCATGAAATCAAATTGATATCCTTAAAAAAAACACGGTCCCAAAAATGACGTACTAAAGCTATACACAGCTTCCAAAAACGATTTCCTTAAACTTTCGGACCCCACGTTATGTTTTCCCAGGAGTTTCGACCCTGGGGCCTTATGCAGCTTTAGGTCAAATGGTAAAAGATATGCTATATATACTGGAATGTAAACTCTAAAACAAAACATATAAAGCAACTAGAAAACAGTTTCTTTGTTGCATGTTGGATTTCGTACCATTTGACCTCTAGTGTACTCTCCAAACCGGTTGAACTTCAGTTGGGAAAACTTCACTTGTGTAAAAAAAATCCAAATTGAACTCAAAACCGTATGATTACTGTTGCTAATCATAAAAATAAAAAACTGCTGGATGGTGACTGGTTTTGAGCTGTGCTGACATTGTAGCTAGAAATAATTCATTACATGGCAAAAATACTATACGCCTTCTGATTGACTCTTAAGGTTACCGTTCACCTTGAGCGGTGTTTTCAGTTTTCCGTACGTAACTCCATTAATACGCATCGGATACCCACAAACCTATATATCAATGGAAAACTTATGAAATTGTCTTAAAATTTTTGGTTTGTAAACGAATGCAAGCAACATAACGCAAACTGTTTATTCATTTTCAAGACGTCAATGCAGCTGTCAGTTTCAATTTCAACCATTTTAAGTTTGTTTGTGAGATTTGGCACAGCTTTTACTATAATGGCGTCCTGGCGATTTTTGATTGAAAGTGCCTTTAATTTTCTGCAGGCATTTGAAGAAAATTACCGATTTGCGGCATACAAAACTGCCATGTTTGAGTCATAAAAAAAATTGGAGTAGAATTTCAAAATTCGCCAGGACGGTTTTTATCTTTGGCTATTATTTTGTCAACTTGCCAAATTTGACAGCATAAGATTAAAAATTGAGGGAGAATTGATCATTAACATTTTCGTAGTTTTGGCCAAAACATTTCTCGAGAAATTAGCTTCTAAAGTACACCGCGCGTCATACAATTTTACTTCCGGTAAAAACTTTCGTTCGTCACATCTCGCAAACTGTCAGACTTATTGAAAAAAATTTTTTTTCGACTAGAAGTTCATTTCATGTGTATTTATATTCTGCGATAATCTCAATTTCAAAGTTTTAATCCGTTACAACGTGAACGGTAACCTCAAGGGGGCGCAAAAGGGTAGATTTTAGTGGTTATTAGAGGAGTTTGAGAGGATATTTAAAAGGGGAAAAAGGTTAATAGGACGCAACAAACACTCCCCCTAAGCGAGCAAGCGTCATTCCTCGGATAGCATACGAGTTGGCGTTCGTCCATTAAATATTAACTCCAAAAATTAATATTAAACTTACCTAAAAATCATAAAAACTTAAAACTCCTTCAAAATTAACAATTCCCCCCCAACCACTTTTTTCCAAATTATCTTTAAAAATTTTTAAAATATTTGTGAGCCTTAATCAACTATTTTACAGTGTTCCTATAATTTAGATTTGTGATATTCCCAATTTGAACGGAGATACTAGCATTTATGACGTCATTGAGCCTGAAAACTCAACTCTTCCCTGTTGCTCCCCCTTAATGGCGGTCTGGTTCCCCTAGTGCAAACTAGTTATTATTCAGCATTGATCTACCGTCAACGATCGAATTGACACCCATTTTCTATTTTTAAAAAACGCCTTGTATCTACTTGACGTCCAGGTGAAATTGCGATTTTGAGTTAGACGCCTCTCTCTACTAAACACCCCGTTTCTAAATAACACTCCCTTAATGAGGCGTGCATTCATCTACATCTACATTTGATTGAGTCGGTAAAACTGAATGTTGAGATATCACACCAGCTATAAAATGTAAATGAAACTTATGCAGTGAAACTGAATATTAGGCAATACTATTATTGTTAGATATAAACGTTCCTTAACAATATGTCACTTTTAAATGCTAAGTTGAAAAGTATTGACTTTCTGACTATGTTTTCAAACTGTTACAGCGCGCAGTTATCTGAACTATCAGAGCTAGCATTGCTTAGTTAAACTGCACTGATCACAGATATCTTTGATGGCATTCATGTGCGTATGTAAGAGAAATGGAAGGCGTTGCTCATTCATCAAATTATAGTTTTCTATTTGTGTAGAGGCAGCTGCTCTTCCTCCTTAAATGAGATCATATTCACCAGTTGGAAGTATATATATTGCTATTACTTTTTCATGCGACTTTTAAGATCAGACTGAGCAACTGCTTTATGTATTTTTTTTCATTGTGCTTCCATTGTATAACAAAGCAATATACATATCAGAACGACTTATACAGTGAGTCCAGACAACAACAGGCCTAGGATCCTTCAAGGTATAGACAGCCAAAACGAACATCAAACACAACAGATCAATAACTAATTTAGTTGTTTACGGTTCCCGTGTTTGCCCATGTATACAGAATGCCGAGCGCTGTGTTTGAAAGCTGCTCTCTGAGGACAGAGCGTAAAAAAGTAAATTTACAACCTGTCGTATTACATTTTTTCCGCATTGAAAAACGACTCATCAAGTTTAAGTGTGGAATGTCTTTCCATTTATTTGACACCAAGGCCCTTAACCTCAACCAACATCAGGGCCCTACACAAAATATTTAGCATAGAACATATTTGATCGTATTGGAGTTTGTCCATCAAATTTGAAACTTTAGTTCTATATTCACCAAAGCGCGGAAAAGACTTGATCCTCTCTGGTCTTGTTAAACCAATTCTGCGTGTTATTTATTTTATAACAACTCTTTGCGACTTTCCATAAACATCTTGGTGTTTCGGTGAACATTTCATTTGATGCATTGAAAGGTTCAATAGCACCAAACTAGACTTTAAATACATATGCTAATCGGCAAATGGGGTGGCTTCCGCGTTGAAGACTGACTCGAGATGACAATTCGATTGCCTGCTCTAGATTTATAAAATAGCTAGTGCAAGCACTAACTCTAGGTCCAGCCGGTCAAATTAAGAATACTTTCAAAAAAACAACATTGCCACCTACCTTGTAACGGCTTGTAGTTTCCTTAGCTTCAGATTTTGACACCAAACAACCCATCATGGAAAGATACTACAAAAGTGATGCAAAAAAATTCAACGCATGAAGTATGAAGCGCGTATGCCGCATAACGGTCCGAGTGCGTCTCACGCGATGGTGATCGCAAGCGCGCGCGCGGTTTTGTTTTTTTGGAAAATCTGATAATACGTAACGCCGTGTTCTCCAGGTCAGTTCTGCCAGGCTGTTGTCAAATCAAATTTAGTCCCATGTGGCGGCGACTCGAGCGCGTGTTGGTTAATTTTTTACGATGTTAGGCAATTTTGAAACTTTCAAAAATTGTCAGATGAAGGTCCGCGGGAAATGATAGCAGATTTAACACAGTATTTGAACAGAAAAATTTGCGAACCAGCGTTAAGAATTGAAATTTGTCGTTTTCTGGAATTGTTAACCATTTGATTTAAAATATTTTTCTATTGAAAAAATATAGATAAATATGCGTAATTTTGGTGCTGTTCCTGGCGTTGGAAAACAAGAAATTCTATAAAAAAAACCCATGAAATTTGCCAGAAGTCAAAGATTTTTGCTGGTGTATTGGATGTACAAATTTCAGCAAGTTATTAGCTGACAAGATTGGCGGTTAAATTAATGATTAATGGTTTCTATCCTGGCGTACTGATATGTACTGACACGGACAGAAATTAGTTTTAAATTAACATACTAATCATGCACAAACAAGATCAATGTCCAGAAGCTCCACAAGATTATTCAGATAACGTCAATTCTTAAAAAAATTACTGCGTCGATTCACAGACACCTTCCCCCGTGTCTAAGGCCCTGTTTACATGGGCCGGGCTGTCCCGGTTTGCCGGGTTTCCCGGCTCTATTGTATTTTGCCGTTTCGTTTACATGTGAGCCGGGACAACTCTTCGTTTGTTTTGTACATTCCCGGCTTGCTGGAATGACCTTGTGCTTTGACGAATGTGTACGCATGCGCTGCCAAGTGTTGTTGGCGGTTCAATGGCGACGAAATCCGATCGGCGGTGACGTTGCCTCGGTTAGGCGAGATGACATTTTCACATGTAAACGCTCGCTAGTTTTCGTCACGGCAAGCCGAGCTGTCCCGGCCTGCCGTGACAGCCCTGCCCATGTAAACAGGGCCCAATTGTGCAAGCTGGAGTTAAATAAACATAACAACTGATAAAATCACAGTTGATTTCATGTTTTTGCGAGTGGAGAATCCACGAGCATCGGAATGGTTGGGGAAAAGGTGTAACAATAGAAAGTCATTTCATCCAATCATATCACTGCCCATTTGCAATTCCTGGACAAGTATAACACTCCACGAGCATCTAGAGGATACCTTTGATTAGCCAATGAGGTGAGCGCAATCAGAACCTCTATGCATTCTTTGCCTTTGTCCTGCCTAGCTTCCTCGGACCATTACTTGCTACGAGAGGAAACTAAAAGTACCCGCATTGGAAAATGGCACCTTTCAACACAGTGCTTCCAGAGTATTCAATATCTTACCTTCTGCTGCCAGGAGCTCTGTAGCTTTTAGCACTTTTAAAGGGGAAGTAAGAACCTTTTTAGACATTGAGGCTTTTTCCGAAACATGTTTAATCAACTTGATGAGATTTTTTAGATTTTTGGACTTTTAGATTATCGCCGACTGTAAATGTTTTGTAATGCTAGCCCTTTAACTATATCCGAGTCTATATTAAAACTTTTAGCTTAGAGTTTTAGAGATGAAGAGCCACTTATTAGTGGAAATGCTCTAAAAAAGTTTTTATTATTATTATTATTGTTGTTGTTGTATTGTAATTCTTTCTTGCTCGTGAACGTCCAAAGCAGCGGCAAAGGCACAGATCGTATTTTTGCTTTTGGCGATTTCGTCAAGTTTTGTACGAATGGAAATTAGCAACTGCACAACCAAAACCAACATTTATTTTTTAGAACATTTGATGCTGAAATTCTTGAAATATGTAAGAACGTTAGCCTTAGCTCAAAATTAGACGCTATTATATAATGGCCTATGCAAACGGACGCAACAAGTTGCAACATTAGCTGAGGTTACACATGCTCCGAAAAAGCGAATTACCATGGTGAACAACACTGCGTTGACTTCGTCTTTGGGATTTTCACACATAAAAATTCACAAAATTGACACCAAATTCCATGTATCTGTCAAAATGGTTATTTAACCTTGGTATTTCCAAAACCTTGCTCACTGGCCCGGTACTTGTCACGGTAAATTTCATTGTTTATTTTTATGTTTCTATGGAAATATACCATGCAGTAATGTTGGTCACACACGCTAGAGCAGTTTAACGCCGTTTTACCACGGTAAATAGGGCATGTGTAACTTCACATATTGTTGCCGCAACAATCTTGAATAATGTTGGGAGCTGTTGGCATTTTTGCGTGGTGCATTCAAACGAACGCAACAACTGCATGCCAACAATTTTGCCTGTGTCCAAAGAAACAATTCATTCTGGTACAGTAATTCTGAAAAAGATTGCAATACGCATGCACACGCTTTTTTCACGAGGCCAACATTGTTACGATTTTATGCAAACGGCGCAACCATGTTGCGCTACGCTTCGCCGGTCACAGAACAATAGAAATGTTGGAACTTGTTGCGCAATAGTCTGACCAGTTTCAAACCATACACAACAAATGCCAACAATGTTCTGGTTCCGTGTAAACGGACGCAACATGTTAGGCCCAACAATGTTACTTGCTGTTGGCCAACATTGTTGCGTCTGTTTGCGTGGGCCTTAAGAGTGTAGTTGGGTGTATGCATGACGTGGGATGTTCTGGATTATTTAATGTTTAGCTTAAACATCAACACACAGCCTCGCCATTCAACTCGACATAAACGCTTTATTTTGCTACAAATGAGAAACACAGCTAGCAACGAGAACGTAACAGTGATTCGACATTTCTGCACAAAATGAAAGTCCGCACGAAACCGCTCACTTGCACAATTAACGCAGCAATTCATCAAGATACTCGGCTACAACAGTCAGCAATGAACTACGCGTGCAATGCATAGTTTTATGGCTTGGATAGAGTGTTGGTAACAGCAGACGATATATAGTTCATATAATTGGAAAAAAAATTATTAAATAAATTGGCCTGTTGGATTTCAGCTGTATAGCACGTATTTGTTGCAACTCGCAATGAACGGTTCTGATCAGCAGTACAAAATGGTTCGACTTGACCAGAACAAGCAGTTCGTTGAGCAGTTGAATCAAGGTGATTTCAAATTCCGTTTGGAGCAGGAATACACCTACACGCAGACTACCTTACAACTTCAGGCGTTAGCTGCCCCTTAGCTACAGCCTTTATGACTAGAGCAGTCGCGTAACCAGTATTAAAGATACACAGATCCGAGCCTACAAAATATTATAACAAAAATAAATACAGATAAAAACTTACAAAATTACTCTTGTCCAAGGTCACATAATATTGCAAAATTCTTCGAGGGAGCCTGTCACACGGATTCCTGTGAGAAGCCACACCTTCAGTGCACTATCTTGTTTCTCGGACCTTTAAGTTCTTTAAAGAATGGTTACGCCACTAGCTAGTCTTATCTAGTCTTAGCTAGTCTTTCAAATTCTGGTATAGCTAAATGATATAGTTGCTTTGCGTTTACCATGTCTGTCTTGATATGATCTTGATAAAGCTACTAGCTGGATTTCAAGGCATTCCCAGGTTACACGAAGGTTTATAACAAGTCCATAACGTTTCCATCGCCTACAATGATTGTTGTGATTACATCAAAGCCAGCATTTGAAGATGCTTTCATTCCGAAGGTAAACTGGCAGGTACACTGGTTTTATTTGCAGCCGGCGGAAGTGACATGCAGCCCAAATCTGACGAATTTCGTTGTAATTTCAAAACTGACAAAATCTCTGTGAAGACGAAAAACCTCCATAAACTCAACTGTGTTACAAATACCTTGTCTTCAATGGGTTTTTCGTTTGAGCGTTGGTAAGGGAATGCAGTGATTGGCTTTGCATCAAAAGAGACCAGCCCTACAGTCAATTGAAAAGAACTTGGAAGTTTTTTTCCAAAACTTCTCAACAGTTTTGAAAACTACAACAAAGTTCCTCTGAGTACGGCCCTATTGTCACTTCCTTTGATTGTAACGAAAACTGCAACAAATAAGTTCAAAAATAGTTTGTTCGCATCTGTTTGCTGTAATTCCCATTGTGCCAGCACCGCTTCATTTAGGAAACACTGGTAATTCGAATCGATTTGGTTTTGGGACAGATTTAGAATCCTCCCATTCCTCCCATCCCGCCCATTCCTCCCATCCCCCCGCCCATTGGCGGCATTGCTTTCTCATCCTGCGGCATCTCGACTATAACAGCCTCAGCGGTGGTAAGCAGTGACGCGACCCCTGCTGCATCGGTGACGGCCGTTCGTACAACTTTAGTAGGGTCAATGATTCCTTGTTGGATCATATCCACGTACGTGTTATTAAGTGCGTCGTAGCCTTTGTTGCCTTCCTCCTTGAGCTGAAATACAGAGGTTTCGACTGATTAGCAGGGTCATATAATGCAGTATCCCACTGAAACTATACGAGTTTGCAGGGGTGGGTCTACAAGTAGAATTTTGCAGTCCTTCGCACGGTTTCTTCCGGTTCTGGTTCGGAATATTTAATTTATTTCTGTTTTTTTTTGATTTTTCAATTTTTATTGTGCCTATAATTTTATCTTGCCATTACAAAAACACTAGCGAGTCGACTTGTGGCAAGTCCAGGGTGGACCTACATCAATTCTAAAGAGGGAAGCACGGATTCATAAACTTATTGAAATGGTAGAGAGGGGAAACGAAACCTAGGCGCTGCAATTTTCACTTTCGAGAACGGTCGATATCATTTGCAGTAGTCGATTATAATTCGAACAAGTCTATTGTAGTTTGCCTAATGAAGAGAAAGTTGTGATCGCGGATAATACATTTAAATCAAACCCTGGTCCCAACTTCTAAAAACAACTATCTAAACCTGTTTAAATCCAAAGGTTGAAAGTTGAAAACCCTGCTGAGACGACCGTGTTGTGCCCTTGAACAAGACACTTTACTTAACTCGAGCTCCAGTCCATCATAACATATATAAACATGTACCAACTGGGGAAAAGGGGTCTGTGATCCATTAGTTTCCACCTTGTGGAAGCTTATACTCTCATTTGCTTAATGCCACAGAAACTGCTGCTATGTGCCATTCCATGAGCCAGTGGGGCTCGGAAAAGAATCCAGCTTTATGTTATTTACTACAAAAATTGAAATGTACACAAGTAATCAGGAATTACCAAGTTTGCAACAATTTCATCTGCTTTCACGCCAGCATTCATTGAGATGGTCCAACAGGGTTTCGTAAGAGCACTCTCTACAATGTCAACACCAATTTTCTGGTCACTGTTCTCGCATTCTACGCCTTTAAGGGCAGGAATACACCTCAGTAGGGCGACACCGCCTCCAGGGACAATCCCTTCCTCGACAGCGGCTCTAGTCGCGTTGAGGGCATCATTGACTCGATCTTTAGTTTCGTTCACTTCCACCTCACTGGAACCACCAATCTACACAGGGGGTTCAAAAACAGCAAGTTAGGAATGCAAATGCACAGAGCTGATCTGAAAACTAATCACTGAGTTATAATTATATCCACTTCAGCCGTGCCGCTTAACCCTTTAGGATGTGAACTAAGGATTTTGTCTGGCCAGTGTGGTCACACTTGTGGCCAAAAAGCTCTCAAAACTGCCCTTTTTCTCTATTTAAGCACAGTTATTAGTTAGCACATTAAACACGACTGTAACCGAGTCTTAAAAGCATGCCAAGTCTAAACTAACCTTGAGAATAGCCACACCATCTGAAAGTTTGGCTAATCTTTCGTTCAGTTTTTCTTTTTCATATTCAGAATTTGTGGCCTCCACCTCTTCCCGGATCTGTTCACATCGCTTCTCTATATCTTCATTTGATCCCTTGCCTCGTAAGAACAGAGTGTCATCTTTGGTTATAACCACCTCGCCAACTTCACCCAGGTCTTGCAGCTGCACATTTTCCATCTTAAGTCCTACATCTTCATCAATCACCTGTCAAACAAAGTTCATAAAACAATATTTATATCAACTGTTTGGGTTGCCTTTAAGGGTGCAAAAAAACTTGTTGAAAGATGTCTCATGGAATATTTTCCCCTTCTGCTGGAAAAACCTATGTCCTGCAATTTGATTACTTTACTAGGCAAAAATCAAAGACAGTTGCATAGCAGCAGTACAAGACCATCTCACTTGGTAAGTGCCTATAAAGCGTTAAACTGGCAAGAACTGAGGGCAAGGCGCACAGATAGTGTTTTAAAACTTGTTAAGAAGAGTA
>JAOBRG010276536.1:0-16148 GCA_027574985.1 Umimayanthus nakama | reverse complement strand
AAGCATGCCTCGATGCTCCTGTGTTACACATATGTAGCATTACATTTAAGATTCAGGTTCCCAGATATATGATGCATATGTGTTACACGTATGAAAAGTTTAATAAGAATTTTACAGGTCTGAATGCACCTGTGATACACATATGTAGCATTACACATATGATTCAGATTCTCAGATGTATATGTGTTACACATGTGAAAAGTTACATAAGAATTTTACATGCCTTGATGCACCTGTGTTACACATATGTAGCATTACACATAAGTATCACATGTCTGGATTCGCATGTGTTTCACATATGTAAAATTACACCTAAATTACACATGTCTGTTTACATATATGTGGCATACATGTAGTAACTACAGATGAATTTCACATATGGAAACCACATATGTTTCACATATGCATTTCACCAAGCTTAGCTTCAAAAAACCCTTACACATGTGAAACTTATGTGTAACATATATTGGACAAGCTTACACCTATTTTACACATGTGTAAAATATGTGTTACACATGTGTACACATGTGTAATTTTTGTAAGGGTATATATATAAACAACTTCATGAACTATAGGCTTGGCAAAGTAATTAATCTACCTACTAACAATCAGACTAACTCAACCAACTTAAGTAACCATAAATTGCTCGGTTTTCATTAGTGGAAAAAATTGAGTACTGTATTTCAAAGCAAAAAATAATTTGGGACACAAAAGTTGAAACAATGCGCGTCACTAGGACGTAGATAGGAGATTAAATACCATTAATTACAAAGCAAGTTAGACAAAGAAACAAGAGGTCCCTTGGACGCCTCTTGAAAATTTCTACTGAAAACGTTAACCCAGAATTTGCATACTTCTTCATTATCATGAACAGAGGCATGGGTTTAGTTAAATTTTAACACTGGTTTACCAAGGTTTTGAGGTGGGGAAGAGGGAAGGCAATACAGTACTGCAAATAACAGTAAACTCTGAAAGACATTCACATACTCTTTTCTTCTCTAGTCTCCTCATAGACTTCGCCTTCATCCTGTTGGTCTTCCTCATCCAGTTCGGGAAGCGCAGGGTAATGGTTGAACAAGTTAGCAACAAATGCCATGTTCAGTTTGGCATTACCTCCCACAACGTCCTTGGTGAAAAACAAACAATTGGACATATATTATGCTGTACATGTAATTGAGCAGGGGAAGGGACCAAACTTTAGATGGGAATAATAGCTGCATCACTTATGCTTTAAGCACTTATGGTAAATTGTTTTTAGGGAGTCAAGCACAAGATGTATTGTGATTTGCAAAGGAACAAACTGTACTTCAGACACTAGATGTTGGGGAAGTTCTCTTGACAGGAACACTGGGCCATGTTATCAACAGAGGTTAGTGGTACAATAACGTACAGTTCTTAACTTAAAAATCCTTGTGTGCTAACACATCACATCACGATCAAAACCCTATCATCAGATATCAAATAACTGGGAATTGGCTATACAACAACATGTATTTGGTATGTTAAAGTGCAAAGATCATATCAATGTTAAATCTTAGATTACTGGTTACAGGTTGCTAAAAATTAATTTATAAGCTGAGTGGCAATTTACAAACCATTGATGGTATTTTAGGGTATCAAATAACATTACTATTACTACTATTATTATTATTATTACACAGAGAATCTACAAATTTTAGGTCCCCCAACACTCACACTCAATTGGAATTTGGAGTTTATCTTGTAATAAAAAAAGCTCATTATACAGTGTAAACACAGTGACAAGCTTAGTCAGCTTGTACAGAAAATATTATACCTTTGCTCTAACAAACTTTCTGCAACCAATCTTGTCTGCATTGCGTAGCATCTTTTCTGCTCGTTTATTGTGATCACGTTCCTGTTGAATAAATGGGGTCAACGAATTGTCAGTTTAAAGTACTTGCAAAACACCAACGTTCTCCTGCATTCATCTTTGATCTACTGATGAACAATTACCAAAATTACTTATCAGATCGAAACAGCAATGTGCAAACTTTCTTCTAACAGTGTTCATAAAAAACTAATGGCTGCGGGTAAAGAGGATTTACATTACATATACCTGCCAACAATCAAGATACTTTTATCATTGGCTTTCCCCTGGCGAAAAAATGGAGTCGCCCTCTACTCTGAGAACGAAAGATCCCATTGGATAAAAACACAGCATAAATAACCAAAACCTTAAGCCTAAAACTGACCAACCGTTAAGAAACACACAATAGCTTATTGTTAAAAAGTGTTAGTTATTGTTGCTCTTATTGTTCATTGACCAATGGAATGCTTCATTCTCAGAGTAGAGCCTTACTGAAAAAATGCTGCGCCACAGCCGAGATCTCTGCCAAGAATCCATGATCTTTGCCGAGATTACAAGACCTCGGACCAAGATTCCTTGGGATCCGTGATCTTGGATTTTGGACCACGAACACTTCCGTGAGAAGCCAGATATATTTTGTGAGTCCGTGGGTAAATGCGTTGGTCTTTGGCTAAAATCCGTGGGAGTCGAGTGGGTTTAACTTGTTTTAAAAAAGTGTTTAATTTATAACTTAACCGAGAACACTTAGCAAAGCGTACAAACATACGTTTTTATGCCGACCATCGTAGAAGCACTTGTGTCATGCCATTGAGTTCAGTCAAGTCTCATTAGTTGAGTTTTTAAAAACACCATGTTTTCTGTTGCCCTCAAGGCCGTCTGCTTTGGATAATCATAAGAATGAATGATTCCATGTCACTGTCAGTCTTTTTAGTTTTTACTGTTGCCGCAATTTACACTGAGAGTTGATGGAATCAGCAAAAATTCTCGGTTTGAGAGAGTTCAGGTTTATAGCAACTGTTTCGATAGGCGTATTAAAAAACACGATACCTTATATGGATGGTGGGGAAAAACTGCATGTTTGGAAAAAACAATGTTAACCTTATTTGGATGATGGAGACAAACCACAAAGTGAAATCTGCTGTGGGCCACCAGAATGTCTCGCCAGTCTTTAGAAGAAAATAAGACGAAATTTACTTCCTGAAATTTGTTTTCTTTCTATTACAGGTGCCAGCAAACTGCTGTTCTTGTCGGTTTTCTATTGGTCTTCTTGTGTATGTGTCCTGCGCCTCGTGTTTTTCCCGCCTTTTTCAGGTCACGTGACCCACCAGGCACTTTCTGAATTTGCTGACGCCATTCGTCCAAGGATTTTTTTTGTCGTCCTTGTCGTTAACTGTGTGAAGATGCAGCTTTCATTGACCTCAATTAACACAAATTTGAGTCTTCAATGATTCCAAGGAGAATTTTGAATTTAACAAAATTACAAAAGTAAAAAAACATGTAAATTTTCGCTGTTTATAAACCTTGGCCTTTGGTAAGTGCAATGTTTAAACTTGAATGTGCTTTTTTCGATTCATGCCGGTGTTCATCCTGGGTTGTTTTAAAGAAGCAAGTTTGCTTAAACAGACAAAATTTTGTTTTTTACTTTGCAGGTAGCCATTTTCATCTTGTAAAATTTCACTGTCAAACAGTTAAAACTTGAATGAAAATAAAAGGTACATTATTAAACTTTCAAGTTTTCTATTGCAGTATTGTTGTTTCTGTGGCGAGTGTGATTGCAAGGAGAGTGTCAGTCAACAAAATAACTTCCTTTCAGAAATTAAAGTGAATATGTACCAACGGTTTAGGGCAGCAAACTGTTCGTGTCTTTTAGTATCTTCATATGTTTTGGCAAGTTGCCAAATGGTTGACCATTAGAAATTGTTTGACTGTGTGTTGAGGGATTCTTGTTCAAAAGTAACTTTAACCATTTGAATGGTCGAAGCTTGAATGGCAAATGTTTTCACCTTGATGAAGTTTAGTTTTCAGCATTTTTGAATTGAGTTATAAGATAATTTTTTAAAGTCTTTGTTCACCAGCTGACATTAAATAAAAAACAAACACTATTCCAACGAGTTTTTGACAATCAAGTCAAGCTGTACGGTAACATGATAACTAGTACTGTATGGAGGAATTTCAGACGCAGCAGTTTAAAATGTGGTGACTGACGAATATCAGACAACCAACCCGGGAATTATTTTTTCGGTTTATCCTTAGTTGAAAATTGTTGAGGTTTTCTTTATCTTTCAGTACTGCATGACTTGCAAAATAATCGAAATCTCTTCAGAATTGGGCAGAATGATGGAGGTTCAGCAGGTTTGTACAACAAACTGTACAAAGACAATTAAGTTTTTAGTTTTGGTAATTAGAGACGGCACCTGCACAAATTTATTAGGTTTCCTTGTAGAACACTGCACTTCACGATAGCATTCGGCTGGTTCTTACCACAACCATGTTAAGGATATTTTAGAAGCTATTTAAGCCATTAGTAAGAAAACGTTTGAACTATATTTTTTTGTTCAAACTGAAATATGTGCATATGTATAAAGTCGCTTCTCTTGTCACATCGACGATCAGTGGTTAAATCCGCGATTTCAAGAGATCCGAGATCTCGTTGGTGAGAAATTTGATCGTTTGGATCTGCATAACCATTTGCTCAAAAAGACAAAATAAGAGAAGGGAACGTACTTTTACAAAGCCTTCTAAAGGGAAAACTCTTCATGGAATTTACTTTGTTTTCAAAACATTCAATCTAGTGCAATAGATTTCCAATCATGATGAATTGCTACTTGTTGCATAAAAATTGGGAGTTGTTCGACTTTGCACTTTTTGTGTTGTTATGGTTATAAACCTCATGAAAACATAAGGTACCTTGTATAAAGCGCATCTCAATTTTAGACCCACAATTTGTGAGAAAAAAGTGCGTATTATACACGGCTAAATATTGTAAGCTACACGCAGTGAGAAGAGGAAGATGTCATAGATCAATTGTGAGCAGCATTCAATATCAAAATCCACTAGCAACTCATACCTGTATTTACGGCTTGGATAATGATAAAGGAAACTTCTCAACTTGCAGACAAAAAATCTGGAAAAATACTGATTTATGTCTTAAGTATTACTTTAAAAATGGGAATATTTACTAGCTGAAATTTTAGAATATCAAGACATCCTGATTTTTGGAGTTTTTCAAAGTCAAAAAACAGGACAATATCCTGACAATATCCAGACGATTGGCAGGTATAAAATTACAGCTGAAAGGGATAATATTATTAGAAGTCACATAGAAGCTGATAAATCCTTACTGATACAACTGCTTGAGGACTATCCACATATGCATCCACTGGTGCAATCTGTTTCAACAAGACACTGTAGTTCTCAGAGTCCTGTAACAATGCAAAAAGAACTGAGCATCATAAAACTGCTTAAAATACAGTACAATTCAAAGTGTGTCAGAACATTAAAACAAGATTTTTAATTTGCAAAAATTTCAAACTAAATGTGGTTGGTGGGAAACTTAATTAACACATCAGTGGGTCCTGTAGTTTGATTTCTATTCCCCCTAGATAGGAACTTTCCAAGTGCTACTATCTTAAGATATGACCAACATAATTTTAATTATCACACCCCACCCTAGAAATTTTACATTTGGTGTCCCATGCCAACAAGAGAAGAAAAAATCATGAAAAGTAAAGTTGGAAAAGTTAAGTTAAGGCCAAGCAAAAAAAAAAAAAAAATCAGTTAGCGTCCCCGCCCGACCATTGAAAAAGCGCCCGACTCAATATTTTTTTTATTTTTAATTTTTATAGTTTTTCTTTAAAAAGATATTAATACTAGTTTGCGACTGCAGAACTTGGTAGAAGTCTGAATTAGTTGTCCAAAAACTGACCAAATCCGATAGAATTTTGTAGTCTTCATACATGAAACTATAGTATTTAATTGAATTAGTATAAGATACCATTGAATTCATCACGCTTTTTCCGTTCATGCCCATGATAAAGACGAAGAATAAACCAACCTTAAATAGGGATTTGTTTTATAGTATTTTAGTATCAAAACGTCCGTATCAAAAAAAAAAAAAAGAAAACCTCCCTCCCGACCATAAAATTTCTGAAAAAAGGACGCTAACCATTTTTTTTTTTTACTTGGCCTAAATCATGAAAAGTTAAATGTGAAATGTTAATTTCCCACTTGAAGCTGAGCCAGATGTTTTGTAAAATAAAACTCAATGATGAAACAACTGAGCCTCTCCCCAAAAAATCTGAACAGTGATTCTCAATATTAGGCACAGGTTTGTACATGCATCTACCTTGATGTCTTCACTAAAGTTTGTCACCCTGCGGGGATGACCTGCTCTCTCCAGATGATAGTTAAACCACCGTAGCAGTAATTCTTCAGGGCTGAGTTTCATCAGATCTTCCATCGTCTCTCCTTCCTGCAGCAATCTTTTTAGTCCTGGCACAGTTGACAAATTGATCTTTGCAAAGAGGCCAATCTACAACAAACACCATTTTTCTATCAATTTTTAACTTCAAAAACTCTAAACAAGTTATGATTGCCACTTCCTGTCACAAACAAATGTACACCAGAATTAGTGACAGCTCATCATGATCACATCAAGTGAAACATCTGCTTTCAAAACAAGGTGTACATACAAATACATGTAGACTTGTTTAATTATTTTAAAAGTTTGTGTTTTGTCCTTTATGGTGGGGGACAGGCTTTAATACTTAACACTGGTTCTTGATCAGCAAAGGGGGGGGGGAGGGGGCTTGCAACTCATGGGTGGTCTATGGTATCTGCACAAAATCTGAGAGGCATTACCTACCCTAATAATCTGCCAGAGCAGCCCCATGACCAAATGAGGTTTTCCTGCACTGAGATCTTCTGGGCCAATATTAACAATGTTGCAACCAATTGCTGCAGCTGAATTTACTACTAGGGTTTGGTTCTCCAGAATCAAGTAAACACTCAGCTTGTCTTTCTTGTTGATGGCTCGCTCATCAATAGTGTCAGGAACAGAGAGGTTGATCATTTTGCTGTTAAAAAATATTACAAATTTAAGTTCATTTAACTTGTTTTAAAATAAGTTTGGGACCTATAGTTGAATAAATACTTTCTCAAACAGAGAAATTTTTCATAAAAAATCTCAAAACAATTCACTTGGGAAAAAGGTAAACTTAAAACTTAGAAAATGTTACAAAATTAAAATGTCTTGTTTTACATATTCAATAGTGGACAAAGCCAGTTTGACTGCAGGTTCACAAAAATATATTTTTTTCCAGTTTCCTTGTTGGCATTTTGTTTAAATTAAATACATGCAGTTCAAACTGGAGTCACATTTTGTAAACTGTCATAGCAAGAAACCAAGGTTCTCACAAACCTTCTCCAAAAGACAAACTGAAAAAGGTGGCAGGTACAGTATATACAATCATGTACCTGTCTGGTGAGTCCATGATCATGCTTTTTGAATAGGGACAACTATACAATCATGTTGTAGCCAAGTTGAGTTTACAACTCAAACTTAAAAGGACATAAAGTTGAACTGTGATTATTTTAATATGTATTGGATTATATATCCTCACATAGTATCCACTTGTTTATCTGTATGTTTTCGTGAGTGCAATGTGTAAATACAGAATTTTACAGGAGTCATTGCGCAGTGTAGTAGTCCCACAGTGTTTCATGAGTTGAAATAGAGTTGTAGTATTTTCTTGAATTGCATACAGTATTCAGTTTTCGATATCAGTGTAAACACAGTAATTTAGGTTTTCCAACTTGCTATATTTGGATATGTACCACATGTTATGAAGATCACGTTATTTGACGTGTACATCTGTATCTGACAAGTGTGTCACAAATTACATTTCAGTTCTGCTCTGGGATTTGTCGTGTTCAGTTGTGTTTTTAGTTGCTCCTCTCTTCTTTTATGATTTTATATTTGTTTTACACAAACAAACAAGTTCTTCACTCTTATGGACTTATTGGACTCTGCCGCATTTGATTTTAGTTTCAAACAAGCTAAAACCGAACCCCAATCACCTCGTTTACAATGTATATATCAAAATTTTTTTATTTAAAGGAATAATTTTTGCACAAATAGCACATTTATATTTGCTTTTGTCAAACTGCGAACTCAAGTTCCTAGCTAATGTAATTATTGGCAAAACATGCAATTTCCAAAAAAGGATGCAGGTCTTTCATGAAATCTTACACAAGCAAAACTTATGATGTTTGGATCATATTTGAAAATCTCTTTTCACAGCTCCCCCAAAGCTAAAGTGATGGCCAAGCATATGGCTGTGCTCTTTGCTCATACCACCATCCGCTAAACCTAATTCTTCTCAAACGTTTAAAAAGAAACTCTGAAAAAAGGATTGCCTCCAAAAACATCTTGAGAAAAAATTCCTCAACTTTTCATTGACTTGAAAAAAGACAAGATTTCACTGCTCCAAAGAGAAATTGCCTGACAGTTTCCTGACACAAAGAACAATTATTTCTTTAACTTTTCCCTGATTGCCTGGGGAACACTAAAATTTTTATAAGCCTGGGCTAATGCCACTTGTGATATAACTTACCACAACACAACTCCGTCTCTGACTTTCTCAAAAAGTTCAGCACCCTTTTTGCTAGGGTCAATTGGAAGATATTTCCTGGAAGCTTCTTCATCTTCTTTTAAAGCACTGTTAATCCAGTCAATGAAAGCGTAATTTTCTGCCTCTGAGTAGGTGTGGGTTGTTCCTTCAGCTGAGCTGTCAGAGGTTCCCCCATGCGACACCATCTTCTCACGTTTTGACAACATGTCCTTGAATCTACCTGCACCCTTGCTTGAATTTTGCTTGTAGATCTAAATGATGAGAAAAATTAAAGTGGATTCAAATCTGTTTAAAAACTTAACCCATTGTGTCTATTTCTGCTACTACTGGTCTTTTAGTGTCTTTAGTTCTTACTTGCTGTTTTGTTTAAAATGTTTTAAATGGTACATTAATTATACATCCCCAATTTTGTGGTTTGCATAGTCAAGGCAGTTGGCATAGCAGAGACAAGGAGGAAGACAGATGTTTACTTGATTTTTATTTAAAAGATCAGTTCTATTTGGGCCATTTTCTTGATTTTTTTGAACTGCATATTTACCGATTATTCCACATTTTAGTAGGCACGTAATTCAAGGACTTTCAGGCACTGAAATTATTCTGGCACTGAATTCAAGGAATTTTGAACACTGAATTCAGGGATTTTCAAGGACTTTTAGCCACTGAATTCAAGGACATTTTAGTATTGAATTCAAGATCTTTCAATATGTTTCGGGTACTGTACTACTACAATTCAAGGCCTTTTTCACCAGACACTGGCGTGAAATGATGTTATCTAAACAAACAAACCACCATAATATCTTTGACATACAGAATAAGTAATATGTTTATAATGACAGCCTCATTGAAAACTAATGTTATTATATGTATACATGTTAGTGCAGCAAAAATATGTTTGGAGACTTCAAGGACTAGCTTTTATTTAGGACCAAAGTCTAAATTCGAAAAAATGTAAAAATAAAAATCAAATTGGGAGACTTTCAATGACCACAGAAACCCAGATACCTGCAGATTGACTCCACTTTTCACTTGAACCTAACTGTGCTAAAGCCAAACATTCAAGTTAATTCTATCTTAGTATCAACCTAAACACCAACACACAGCGCATCTGCCAGCCAGATGGGGCTTTTAAAATCCTGGGGAAGACTTCAGTTTGTTACTTATTTCTATGTTCTGCATACAGAACAACAGGAAATTGTCTGGGACATGCGCAGCGATTTTATTAGCTGACCGCAGCGACTTTTATCGCAAGCGAATTTCGTCAGTAATCGCTCATATCTGACATGCTAGATACCAGCGATTATATATGCCAGTCACTACAATAAGCGAATTAAGCTATTGCAGAAGGTGACAGATAAGGCCAATTTCACCAATCGCTGCGGATGGCACATGAAATCACCTCATGTGTCCCCGGCTTAAGGTGCCTTTTTTGTTATAAAACAATACTTAAAATCTTAATTCTAAACCTAACAGTCCTTTTATCCTCACATCTCTCTTCCATCTTAATGAAGGCCGAGAGGCTTATTAAATCCCAGGGAAGGGGTTCAGAATTTTCAAAAGGTTGGGAAGAAACACAAATAGGAGCCATTGAAGTATCTGGTACCCCGAAGATGTACTTGCAGTGCCTTTCTTATAACATGTAAAACACAAAACTGCTGGCGATGGGAGGGGTGCAGCCCCCTAAGCCCTACCCTTATATTTTTCCTGGATTCCTTTATCATACAGTCTTATCCATCAGTGCATAACTCGACATTTGGTCACATCCTTTGTCCCACTTTTAGTTAAAAGTTTTTAAAAACCAACCTATCATATTGAAATCCAGAACTGAACCAAACCCTGTATCCTGCAAAACATACTGGGACCCTTCTATAATCGATTAACGTTTTGAGGTAGTAGCTGACTTGATTCACTTCTTAAGTTTTTTAATACGAGTCCGAAACAAAGCAACGGACAAAGCGCAACCAAAACATTTATAATCATATCTTAAAAACAAAGAAATTCTCTCAAGCAACTCCGTCATGCTAACAGTGATAATAACTGACAATTCCATAAACGAGAAACAAAATAAGTTTTCAGGTAAAGTTTTTCTTGAACAAGATTTACCTAAACTTCTCACGTCTTCGTCTTCTGTTTCAAGTCCGACCATCATTTCCGGGGTCTTTTTCACTTGAGTTGTCGACTATCGTGGGTTAAATAGCTGGACCTTATCGGCATACTTTGTAGTACTCATGCAAATTGCCGTTACATTTAAAAGTAAATTATCATATTTCCAGCACTGCACATATGTGCGATCTGCTTAAAACGATTAACAAATAGCAATTCTTGACAGTTTACGAAACTACTGTGTTTATAAGCGACTTTACAAGTGTAACTTTCGATAGCATTTCCCCGGGTCAACAAACTGCTCTTTTTGGCAGTCAAGATGTACCTGTCTCGTACTTTCCAATATAAACAGAACTCGCCCCCTCAGACAGTAACTTTGATTATTGTTAACTATAAATATATCGATATTAACAACTCCTCGGCTTGTTTCAAACTTTTCCAGCCACAGCTGTCGGCCAGCTGTAAGTCATGTAAACAAAATTTTCTTACCTCCAAAAACTCGTCGAAACTAATTTTTCCATCTTTGTTCTTGTCGACCTCGGCTATGATTTCACGCAGTTTGAAGCCAGGAATTTTTTCCCCTAAAGCTTCAAAAGCCGTTCCCACTTCATTTGCGCTTAGAGTACCATCGTTATTCAGATCCAACTAAGAGAAGGAATGACAAACAGCACATTGTAATTTAATAGCACAGCCTTGCATATTTCGGCTGGTCAAGAGGTGACAAAACGGTGACTGGACTCGGAAACCTACAAAGGTGGGAATCGGACCTAAACTCCGGGAAAACGAATCAATAGCAAAAGAAACTCTGAAACAAATTTGGTAATGTCCTCCAAATGCCAAGACCGCTGATTTTTCTGTCTAAACCTACTGAAAGAATGGTTTTAAAATGTCATTGTCTTGTATCGAAACCATTTGCACGGGTAGTTGTTTAATACCAGGATATATTTCATGCCTCATGGGGTGTCTGAGCGCAAGCTACTCTTCCTACCTCATTGAACTCCCTTCTCAGTTCTTCTTTCATTTCCTCGTTTATGGAGACTTGGCTCTGTGATTCACTCATTTTAGAACGATGGTAAACTAAGTTGCAGTTCCAACAAATTAATCAATAGTTTTTACGAACGAAATAAAAAGTGCATAAGCCAGAAATGTGGGCTGTGTCAGCTTGGCGGACGAGAGGAACTGAGTTGAGCAAGTAGTCGACCAGGAAATGAACTAAGTTCCGATTGGTCAACTTATTGTTAACTAATGACCATATTTGGGAAGATTGGGCGAAAAACAAAATTTATGCAAGCGGAACTGCGGAAAGTCACTTGACAGAGGAAAACAAACTTCAAACAGAGAAACATTCAATATTAAAGCGCTATCGAATTGTCTGAGTCTAAATTAGGGAAAGTGTTACACAACAACCGGTATTTACGTTAAGTTTGACATGAAAACTTGATTGTCTTGGATATTTGCAAAATTGTTCAATATTCAGAGTGTATAGAGACAATGTGGGCATTAGTGCGGAAATTCCAGCGTTGCCACCTCGGTTCATTAGCTTTGTCAAAAACATTCTGACAGCATTTAAATTTGCTAAAACGGTTATAAATTGAATACGAATCACTTTCAAGAAAGCTGATTGTTTCTTTACGCATAAACCTTTAGTTTTGAAAAGTTAGGCGACAGTTTATCTCCGAACCAATCAAAACAAAAGCACAATTTTTCCTCTAATAGAATATAGGAGTGAGAAGTTTACGTGACCCGAGGTTGCTCTTTGGTGTTTTAATAATCCGCTTTGTTTTTGGTTAAGCAAATCATAGACCGAAATCATGAATAAAACGTCAAGGTTTCTCACTTAGCATTTGGTTGGCAAAAGGTGAGGTGAATACTTGTCTCAATTTTTAAAACTAAACAAACTGAATACTTTGGATTAAATGCGTGAACTACTTTTAATATCTGTTTGCGGTATCACTGTGAAGACACGAGACCAAAAAAGAAGTTTTGACAGTTTTAAATTTAGATTCAGCTGACGTTTGTGAGCTTTGCACTGCAATTGCAATCTACCTTTCGCCCTGGTGTGAAGTGATTTATTGTATTTGAGTTGTTTCGATGAAAACAGCGATACTGTTTGTTTGACCGGGCAGCACAGATACCACTTGTGGTGCATACAACGGTGTTATGAAACCTTTCTTTCACGGTCCAACACACGTTCCAGAATGGCATTACTTATTATTATAAAAAATAAAAAAACGACCAGGGACAATTCGGTATGAAATGTTTCATCAGTGTTTGGGTCGTTACAGCACTATTGTCTTTACACTGAAAAGTGAAATACTGTACCAGCAAAACTAATTACCAAACTTATCAAGCCAGTGACGAAAGAAACACTTTCATTTTCGGGCAAAATTATTATTAAGTATTTATTCTGGACGTAATTTTCACTCTTTTACAGCATTCAAAATTTTGTGGAAAAATCCCTACGTCATCAATTGAAAGTGATCCTGATTGTGCCAATGAAAACAGGATGATATCAATTGATATTTTGTTGAAATTGGACATAAGCTCTTGTCCTCCTCTTCATCTTCCAAACTCGAAACAGCAGGCTTGTCGTGGTTTGCTTATTTCGTTTTGATTCAACCAGGAACTGGCGTCATTACCTTTGCGCTAATCCAGAGTGTCAATCACTGAATTGAACAAGATGGCAGTAACAATGACGTGTAACGAGAAAAATCCTTTTTAGGAATCTACGAATTCTTTTTTAGTATTTGTGTTAGTTTTTGAAGTTCAAAACCCTTTTTCCATGGGACATTAATTTTTTAAAAAACAATTCTTATCATGCAGAATAAAAATCCGTTTCTTTGTAAGACTCAACCGATCCGCCGCTGTCTTTTCAATCAAGTAAATATTCCCAAAGGGCCACTTGTGTTCAGAACAATAGAACAAAGAAAAACGACTCATCATGGCAGCTAGTATTTTCTGAACAATTGAAAGGAAAGCCAACAATTGACTGATGACGGAGTGATGTCCATATTTTAAGACTCACCCAATTGTCTCACTCGTGTTTACAAATTGCTTTGAACAATCCAATTAACGGACACTTTATTTATGATTATATTAGCCAAACTTCAAAAATAAAGAGTTTATTTCTCAGTAGGGAACTGTCAGTTGCTTGGAAACATTTGAAACTGCTCTTAAAATACCGTTCACCTTGAGCGGTGTTTTCGGTTTCCGTATGTAACTCCGTTATTACGCATCGGACTCCCACAAACCTATCTATCAATGGAAAGCTTATGAAATTATTGAAATGATGGTGAAAAGTGTGTTTAAAAAATTTGGTTTATAAACGAATACGAGCGTCATAATCTAAACTCGCTTCTAGACGTCAATGCGGCTCGTTTTTCTCTAAGCACTTCTTTCGTGAACTAAAAAACTCACGCGTGTTTCTATGCTCGTGCGCGTGCTCGTTTTACATTACTATACCATATACAGACCGAGCTATCTCGTCGAGTGTTCGGAAATGAACAATGACGAGGTAAGAGACCGAGTTTCCTCGTCGTTGTTCGGAAATGAACAATGTGTCTGTATATATACGTAAAATTTTATTTCCATTTTTTATTTATTTTTTTAAAACTGATTGAAAAATTCACATTTTAGTTTTGCATTTATATAGTAAAACACTCACATAATATGTGTTTGTTTGATACCCCGAGGCGAAGCAGCTCAGGTTACCGTGACCGCGTACGTGGTCAGAGATAGGAAAATCTTGTCCGCTGACGAATACGCTAAGGGGCGAACCATTTGATCTTTGAGGTGGGGAGGTGGGCTTTTTTGAAAAAAAAATTCCTGCAAGCCAAGTTCTCGTAAAAAAAAATTCCTGCAGCAACTGGTGAACGAAAAAAAATATCCCTGCATCACATTCCCAAGGGAAAAAAAATGTTGCAGTTCAAAAAAAAAAATCGTGCTAGTGTTTTGTATCAAAAAAAAGTTCTTGCACACTATGGGACATGAAAAAAAAATCCTGCTCACCAAAAAAAGCCCACTCCCCCCTCAAAGATCAAATGGTTCACCCCTAAGAACCAATCATAATCAGTCAGTATTTGTTACTGTGACCGTAGAGGAAAAATGAATATTTATATTCTGCGAATATTTCGTTCCGTTCCAACGTGAACGCTAACCTAAAGTTGCAATTTTGAGACGATGATTCTGATACCTATTCTCCACCGCAGTTTATACCAAAAATTAAAACATTTTTTAAAAACCATCATTCATCATGAAACCATCGATCATTTGCCCCCAGGAGGGACCGGTTAAGTTTTGATCTTCGTAAAAACAAACGATTGATCGGACTTATCAATTATGGTGATTTTAGAAGGCTGTGGGGCTGAAGGCGGCTAGCAACTCGAACTAATTAAAAAGGAGGTAAACTGAATCGGATAAGTATTTGAGCAAGTTCAAAACAATTTTGAATAATGGAGGAAGAAACGGCTCACAGGACACATGGGAACCCCGGTGAAACGAAGTGCAAAGGCCAAAGGAGAGGAGCTGACAATCTACATTGTAAATATTAGAGGCCTTTCAGGCATTGGATTTGACTTCGAGTTGACTACGAAGCTTTAAAGAGGGCGGTAGCGAGATTTATTCCTTTTTGTAAAACAAGTATTTAAAAACTTGATCATATTAAACAAAAGTTGAACTCAAATTACTCTATAGCCGAAGGCGTGTGCACACATAGTCAAACCTAAGGTCTCTGTATTATCACATCCAATCAAATTGATGTTTTAGAAAGTCTTTTGGATATAGTTTGGTTGGTTAGTGGCCTGCGCCCATCACCGGCAGCCCGTCACGAGAAGAGAAGCTAAGAGACGCACCGTTTCACCAAAATTTTGCTCGTGAGCCGGGCACTTAAAAAGGAAGTGATTTTTCTGTGACAACTATTACTAACATTATTATTGAACTGAAAGTGAATCGCGAAACTCCAAACATACCGTTGACATCTGATTCAAAACTAAGTTGTGCTAGTGTATCTTGTTATGACGACTGTTGTATTTTTGTTAAGGTTCTGTTTAGAATTAACTGAACACTTTTTTCACATTTTGCATGTGTATTCCGCTATTTCTTGGTCTACTTCTATGTGGACCAACCCCTCGTCCACTGGACATTAAGCGTACCAAGCGTTGGTGAAATCGATTGATACGGCAGCTCGCCGTTGTGAGAGGAGATGCCCTGTCTTATCGAAATTTATACCGTGAGACTCCATACGGAGGTTATCCGAAGGGGGTACTCAACATTGACTGATCACGATTCGGCGCAAGCGGTCATCCAAGAACCATGAAACAAGTAGCCACGCCTAATGATTGTGGAGCATGATGGGTTAATTACTCGGGCCGCGAGTTTCTGATAAGTTTTTTTTGTTATTTGCTGTTGTCAGCGCATGCACTTCGTGAGATCAAGTTGAGTCCACGGACAATCTAAGATGGCGGACATCACACAAAGCAAAAATGCTTGTCTATGTGGTAATAGTTCGTTTTGAGTGTCACTGTCAGAGAAAACCGGGCAGAGCCAAAAGATCGGGGTCGGCCGATTTCCTCCACCTCTTAGGATTTTGA
>JAOBRG010276425.1:0-16149 GCA_027574985.1 Umimayanthus nakama | reverse complement strand
GTTTGTATTGTGTCCGTTTTCATTGATACGTTTCATTTTTAGATTTGGTTTACAAGCATTTCCGCCGGAAGTTAAGCCGGACAAAACTTTTATAAATTTAAATATCATCCACCACAAGTGTAGTCGGCCCTGTGGCCCAATGGATAAGGCATCTGACTACGAATCAGGGGATTGCAGGTTCAAATCCTGCCAGGGTCGATATTTTTTGTGGGATATTGTCTTCTTTTTTATTTAAAACCATTCTCTTTCTTTATTACATATTTTATATTCTTTTAAAGCTGAAATCTGATCGCCCAAATGAGACAAGTAAGACGTATTAAGAAGTATTCTTGCATCTTGGTTTGTGGAGGAAACGGAGGTCTACTTACTAAGCTAGTATGAACATAGGCACAGCTAATATTAAGTAATATAAATTGAAATAGGAGAAAAGTTTTAAAGCTTATCTCTAAATGTGCAGTGTTGCCTCCGCTTTAGCCTTTGCATTTGCAAAGTTTCCAGAATGCACCACGAGGAGGTACGGAAGCAGGCATTCCACACACTGTGTAAGCCTCTCTGGTGTAAGCTCTACTGTCCTTTCCTTAAGGGACTTGGGCTACAGTAGATTGTGTGTAAAGTTGAGAAATTTGTATGTGGTCTTTTTTTCATACCGTGTGTGCCTCTTTTGTTGTTAGCACTTCTGCTATGGCCTTACGGGCGTGAAGGCTCCTCTTCATCTCTACTACAGAAGAATGTATGCAATTGTATTTTATTTATTTTTTGTTTTTTTAATTTTTTTTTTATAAATTTTAGTTTTTTTTTATGGCTTTTGCCCTGTGCAACAACGCACATCTGTTGGGTCTCCCGGTTTAAGGCATCACCGGATGCCTTCTGGAACAAAACGCTTATCAGTGATCCGGCATGGAAGCTGAGGAAATACCATTTACCGGTTTAAAGACAGGTTCACAATGCTTCACACCGGTGCTTTGCGAGATGCTTGTTTGTAGCAAAGCGAAGTAAACATCGGCTACACTGCACCGGCTTGCTGTGTGTACGGAGATGACTGTACAGCCCTTCGTATCGCTTGAATGAACCGGTGCAGCCGGGTTTGCTGCACAGCCATCTCCTCTCTTGGCACGACGGGCTGTATTTGCTGAATCCTTCGTGCTTTGCTTCAGCACAGTGCCTGGAGTACTCTCCGCCTAGGAAAACGTGTGAGAAACATCTAATTAATAACAAAAAATGTGATATTTACTTTAATACTCAGATCGCAAAACCGATCTGAGTAAAGCTTAACGTCAAAGTTGGGGGGGGGGGGAGGTGTTTTATGGGCTTGGGGTTGACTTTAAAAAAAAATTAGAAAAGTTAACTCACTGTCACTATTATATTGATTGACTTTTACAAGCTTTTACAAGTTAGAAGATTGCGATAGTAAATGTTGTGTGATTGGAATCAATAACAAAATTTTCTTGATTGAAGCTACGAAATGTCTCGATGGGCTGTTTGACTGTTCAAAAGGCCATATTGATAGATGTAGGTAGTCGCAAGAAGGCAGGACTTCGTCAGGTATTTTTCTTTTAATATCGAAAGTCAAATTCTTAATTGTTGTAAAACAAATAGAAAACAACACTAACACCAACATAAGAATAGCTACAGCAGTAAACTCGGAGTTATAACTACAAGTGTAGCTTAAACTGTTGTAGTTTTAAAACAATGATTAGAGGTTGAAATATATTGTCAAATACATACCCGAAGTAACCACAATAGAGCAGCCTTCATACATGCACTGAACTGAAGTTGGAGCAGGGCCTAGGTAGTTGTCATGTGAAATTAATCGCAAGCTTTCTGCTCCAACTACAGCTTCTTCGTCTTTAAACTGGTTAAGTAGAGTTGCCATATCCAGTGTCCTTGTGGTAGGCTATCAATAAATTGAAATAAAGAAATAAACGGTAGGTTTAATAGAATACGTAACAGATGATGAATGAATCTTTCTCGTAAATAACTTCCCAGTTTAAAATTTCTACTAGAATTCCCACAACAAAGAACAAGCATGGGAGTGTAGAGTTTTCTTCAGTTTTGATTTATAAACATCAAACAATTAAAATTCAACGAAGGCTACGATAAAAATGTGAACAATTTCAGCTATCGAAATTGTCAGATCCTAAAGGGGGAATATCTGACTCTTAAAGGTCGAGCAAAGTACCTCTTTGTCTGGGTGAGGCATGCCTCGTGCCCTGAACGAGTCATGGGTCTCCGAGTTTTTTTTCTTTGTAAACTTTTCCAGCAACATCTTCTTTCTCTGTGCCAGTGAAGCACGCACCTTTCGAAGCTCTGTAAGAATACAAAATAGACAGAAAATATTACCAGACTAGTTGCTTGCCAGGTCAAGTAGCAAAGCTGTATTAACTTGAATAAGAAACACCTTTGTTCACAAGTGCGTATGTTTAGAGTTGTTATAATGTGACGATGTAGTTAATTAAAATCATTTCTTTAATTCAAGAATACAAGTCATTCTTTGTTATGGCAATCTAAAAACAATAAAACGAGGAAGAAGATTTACTAATCTTCAGGATTATTAGCTTTAAGGGTGCATGCATTATCAATTTTATGCCTGGAAGGAGACTGCAAAATCAATCTTGAACATTACCATTACTTTTTGCACAAAAAAACTAACCACCCCACAAGCTAGAAATATATGTTTGATTATAGTGTAACAAACAATGTAAGTAATAACATGTAACAATGTAAGATATAACATTTTATGAAGTCATCTACTTCATTTTGATTACTGACCGTTCTTCTTGGCTTCTATACATTCCTTTTCGGTCTGTTGGTCTGCAAATTGCGTTAAACGATTTTAAAAAGGTATAACCGTTTTGCTATAAAGGAGTGGCGGAGACAGAAATAGCATAAGTTAATGAAATAGATACATGTCTACTGAAGTTCCGAAGAAGAAACTGACTAAAGTTCTACTCCTAATTCAAAAAAGGTTTTACTCTGATTAGTAGACACCGTCCTAGCTTCGTTTAATCCATGGTGGATTGCGGTCTGAGTATGCAACAAAGCGCAATGCACAATGCAGAAAATAAGAAGACAACTTTTTTTAAATAAGGTGCATACTAAAATTGTAATTACTGCCATTGATTTTGACATAGGTATTGGCTATTGCATACCATTGTTAGACGAAGACGAGATAAAGGTAAAAATGAATAAAAGCATATCTTTATTACTTGTCTGTTAGCAACTTCCTTACAAACATAAGGGACGTTTCAATAGTCAATCGATCCAATGGGATCTTTCGTTCTCAGAGTAGAGGGCGATTCCTTTCTACATGTGAAGTTGTTTGCGGTTTATAAGAAAGACCATAGCAATTTAGAAATGGCAAACCTAAACGAAATAAATGACTTGGTAATGCGTAGAAAACTCCAGTTTATTTACACTATTTTAAATGTATATATTCCATATTAAGACCAAAATATTTCATTTGGCTTTATTTTTAATGGTTTAATTTTTATTGATATTATAGTGTCATGGTGTACATTAAAAAATGCCTCTTAATTTTATTTTGTCCATGGATAAAGAAAGTTTGTTTGTTACAAGCCAGTTAGGACAAATTTATATTGTTGTAGTTCTTTCGTCAGTTCGCGTATATTACTTACCGGACTCGAGGGTTTCCATTTTCTGACGAAGTTCTTGAACAACCTCGTCATCTGCTAAATTGCGGTGCCATTCCTCACCATAAACTTCGACGGCCTCTGCCTCGGTCGTTATGTTGACCAGCGGCTTAACTAGCCGCCAGTTATATGCAGTTTTCCGACGCCGTAGGTGCTCTGCGATTTCCTCGTCGGATCTGAGGTCATTGCCGTATAACAGGCCTAGGGCGTCACTGTTTCGCTCCAGTATTCTGTTGATGTAAATATGAACAACGGCGCTGTTTGATGACCACCCTCCCAGCCTCCTCAACTGCTCCAAGCTGGAGTCAGGGAATCTCCCTCCGTTCCTTATAGCCTCCGTGATGATGAACTCTGTGGCGAACCCCTGATAATCAGACATCATGAAGAAGACATGATCTTCATAAAGATGTTTTTTACAAATGTTAGAAAATGGGTTTTGCCAGTCTTATTGAAATTGGGAGTATTGACGCCTAAGAAAATTACATACACAAGCGAATTGTGTACAACATTAGTGAAAATAGTTGATATTTCAAACATAAATAGTAAAGAACGTACCACTCGGAAAACTAGCTAGCAAGAAATATATGTTTTAGGTAACAAGCAATGGCGTTCCTTTTGTTTGTTAAAAATACAATCCTTTGTGGATCAGTTGTCAGATTTATTTGAGTAACACTAATAACACCCAATAACAAATCGTTTAAAATAAAGTTCAAAATCTGGACAGTGGCTAAGACCTTTTTAGTCGAACAAAGCAAAATAAAACAAGCAAAGTGGAAATCTGGCTGCTTAAAGATAATTTTTACTCACAGATCTGTTGCTTCTGTTGGAAATTCTCCTTGGGTCGAACCCAGCTCTCTTAGCCACAGACTCGAACAGCCTAGAAATTGTTTTTATTTTCATCGGGGTCTCGTTCTGTAAAATTAAAACAGCATAAACATTATATTAGTTTGAATTTAATTTTGTGTTTTCACCGTGAACATCGTTAACAAAACTGTGATTATAGATCTCAAGATGTGGGTAGGGGCCTTCTAGGTATGACTGTAGTTTTGACAAAATGTACGTTTTAAATATGTTTCTAAAGCCTAGTAGTAGGAAAAACTCACCAGAAGCTGGCCGCCAGCCTTGGAAGAATCAACTTTGGCGAAGAGGGGCCAGTTCTTAGCCTCGTCCTTAAACTGGAAGTCCCTTTCTTGGTAGACTTGCGGGCCCTGCCTCGCGAAGGCGCCCCTCCTCGCAAGATGGAGGAAGGCGAGTACCGACGGATCGTACGGCGAGCCTTCAGTCATCGGTGTGAATGTGAAGGGGCGTCTGTTGGCATTTAAATTAAGTTTATTTCATAACTTGCCAGAGAACTATAAAATGGTAAGCAAACTGAAAGCGATGGAATTCACTTATAATTACACCTTGGAAAGTTGGAGTGTTACGAACGAGTTATTATATAGCCTTATAGGAATTTGAAGGAACAAACAACACAAGTTGGCAGTAAACAATGTTACCATTATTAGAATCCTAGTACAAAACCTGGTGGTGATACTCACGCATGTAAAGGATTTCGCGCAAATGGTTTTTCGTGTCTGAGCACGATTGTATGCGCGAGTCCGTGTTTTGTCCATCTGTTGGCATTGGAGAAAGAGTTTAGTGTATTCAAGGGTAAGCCTTTCAGACGAGGAAGTTGTTCCGAGAATATTGTTAGTCCATAATTTTATTACTTCAAAATGTGAGTAAAGATAGAATGTTTTTGCTTATCATCAATTCATGAAAAGCTAACCGATATTAGGAAATCAGAAAAAGAGATAATTGAGTTTTAAAATATGTAGCTCGCTGCTATGTTTTGTAACTGAACTAAGCAATCGATGTGTCGTAATGCCCTTCATTTAGGGAACTGCTTACATAAAAAGTCAGTTTGTGATTTCTTTTTTTGCATGTGGAGATATATAACTATTTAGTGCTACCATAGTAAATTGGAAATAAATAAAGATAAAATTTAAACATCAATGTTACAGTGTTGCTAATTAAGATAAACTATTCCTGATTTATATTTAATCAGTTGGCTCTTTAAAAAATGTGAAACCGGTTAAAACCAACTTAAAAAATGGTTTTATAGCAATGTAGATTAAATGAACACATATAAGGATAAAAGGGAATTACTCATGAATAACCTAGTGGGATTATTAAGACTTCAACAAAACAGTTTAGTTTTTGTTGCGCGATATATTTGTTACCCTAGTTAAAAGGTAACATACAGGATATAGGATACTTTTCCATGCAGGCGTTAGTTCTAAAACAGTATAAATGTGTAAAAAAAAGGATAAAGAAAGACATGCGCCCTGGCATACTTACTCAAAGCTGACGGAATCCAGATTAATCGCAAAATGTTCTGCTGGAAGCTGAATTGCGTGTTCTTCTAGGAACTCCACCACACTTTTGTCCTTTTGTGTGGCCAGGAAGGTGGACTGACGGGCCCCACAGTGAAAGCTCATGCTGAGCCAGTAGCTTGCTATAAAACAAGGAATTTTTTTATTTTACGCAATACATATAAATTAAAATTGAACTAAGGCAACATTGTGTCACAATACCCTTCAGTTATGGTACTGTTTAATTTAAAAAGACGTTAAAAAGGCTCTATCAAAATGAGTATTAAAAATCTCATTATTGCTGATCACCGGTACATACCAATGGATTTCTCTTTTAACCAACTGATCAGTCTTATCAGGTTTAACAAAATACTCACTTTGGTTTTCAATATTAAATCTTTCCAGGTTACTTAATTTTAATTAGTATTAAGAAACGTATGCACATATTGACGCAACTCTTTTAATTTATGTATGTATGAATGTATATACAATATCTATAGATGGAAACGTTTTGTGGTCCTAGGTAGGCATTTAAACATAAGAAAAATGCAGGAGAATATTTGAAAAGTAAAAGGATCCCAAGAATAGAGCAAGAAACTTAACAATTGGTTAAGGATTAGAATCTCTAGATTGAATGCATGTTTTTTTTTGTTTCGCAAGAACTGATGTATATTTTTGCTGAGCCTGATCCATATTGAGACGGAAGAAAACAAGGTTCTTAGAAAACAAGGAGTGTATCATTACTTAATGATATAGCGATGTTGTAAAACTTACTTTGCAAGTCCTCCTGGGTGTTGATACCCACCACGTCCAGCATGTGGAAAAGATCCTGGGGAGCAAGCGGGTCCTTCTGTTTTGGTGGAGGTATCCCCTTTGTCGCTTCAATGTATTTTGAAATCTCTGTACCCATGTTCGGGTACAGTTTCCTCGGACTTTTAAGTCCATTAGAAAGATGCTGAAATGATAGCCATATATATATATATAAACACTTTGTATTCGCATAACAGGTAAATAGCACTTTTCGCGCGCTCTGATTGGACAAGTAAAAGTAAATATCCACCTCTTTTTACTTTTAGAAATCATGCGTGATTGTGTAGATACAATGTGTTTTTTCCCTTTTTTGTTTTCCCATTTTTATTTGATAGTGTAGGTGACAAGTGAAAACTTTTCAGCTAGCCGCTTCGCAGTTCGGTAGAATATATTTCAACGTTCACCTCTCCTTCGGGGAATGATTGTTAAAAAAATGTAAATTTTAAATGCGCAGTATCTAATTTAGTAGAAATATATGTAAGCCTGATTCAGTTTACCCTATCGTTTCATTACTGCTCGGTTGATACACTTGAAAGGACAGTTTAATTACAATCGTGTGATTGATTTCCTAATAATTGCCATAAATGTTGTGAAATTTTCAAAAGAAACCTTGTTATGAGTACCACACTGACTTTACAGTATCTCTTAGCTTTAGGGAAACAGCATATTATAGAGCATCAATTTTCGGGGCCGTAGATAGCGACAGGGTCAGAGAAAGACGAAAGACACCCCCCCCTCTCTCCCAAAACAAACAGAAACATAAAACAACAAAAAACAATTTGGAATCAAAAATAAGTTAAATTAAAAGAGCAAGTTGTTTTTAATCAAAATCAAGTACTATGCAGAGCCGTAGCTTGCGTTATCGCCTGCTTGAAGTCGAATAATGCAAAGAACTTCTCGTCTTTCATTTCTTAGGCTATTTCTTCTGTATCATTTCACTACGACTTACCCAAGCACAAATACCAAACACAAAGTCTCGCATGACTGACCCATGCCCAAATCCAGCTCTTGACAAAGCAATGGCAAACGCTTTAATCCTGTTTTCAGGCAATGGTAGTTCCACCTCCGGCTCTTCTGTAAAGTTTTTCTGATGCCAGATCTTATAGTATGATTTTGCCCTCAACATTCTTCTTGCCTGTTTGGTTGACAAGTACAAACGTTATTAATGACTGCAAAATCAATGATTTAATGTTTGTTAAAGCATAAAAAAAGTCAGAGACATATTTTTTTGTTATCTAGTATGCTATATCATAATCAGTTAGTTACCGTTGTGGTTCGAATTGTTGATAGGTACATGTTATCTGCCTCTTTCAGGCGCTGGTCAACACTGGTGGTTTCATTTTCGATGAAGTCTTTAAACTTTTTACTGGCTCTTCCTTCTTTCTCTTTGTAATTGTTCAGAATGTCTGTTAATGGGCCTGCATAAGAACGAATAGACATATATATAGAGTGAGTTGCAAAAGAGAAATTTCTACATAACATAAATATACAAGTTAAACTCAATCTATATACTTATATTAGGAAATCTAAGCTTATCTATATATACAGAAAAGTTATATTAAAATACAACTAATATTACTTAACTACACTACCATAATGTAACTAATATCAGAAAAAACTAAAACATGACAAAGTTAAAGATAAACACGAAAGGTAGATTTTACTCTTATTAGAAAACTATATTCCTAACTTATATTCGACATATTCATTGTTATCTCCCGATACAATTTAAGTAAACAGTCTTGTTGTTCGGAATACTGTCTAATAAAGTACTCCGGAAACTGCCGAAAAATGCAACAAAGTGTTTCAAAACATTTGCCATGCTGCACAACAGTATTCAGGGAATTTTAAATAAGATTACTGTAGAGACTGAACTCAACTTACCAGATGTCGGAACAACAGAAGGAGGAATCTGTGTACCTAATAAAGTTGTGTATGTTAACAAAAATATGATATATGTTTTTAAAAGAATGGAAAAAAAATAGGAAAAGTAGAGTGTTTTAAAGGAGGCGGCGAAGGGCGGGGCGGGCTAGACAATAGCGTGAAACGGTGTACATGTAACTTTTAGAATGTGGAAATGCATTACACCGAATAAACTATACTTACTGATATTAGTTGAAGCACTAACACATGGTGGGTTACCATCAGAAAATGGTCTCCTTGGAGCTGTAGTGAAAAAACGTTCAGGATCGATTTTATCTAAATTGTAATCAACTGGTTTTGAACTTGAGGCTTCTAACACTGATTGGTTATGACAATATTTCTGTGCGAGGGTGAGGATGCATGCTAGCACAATATTTTTGACAATTCCTTACAGAAACGGCTGTAAATGTAATAACTTGTTTCAAAAATCTTGGTTGTTTTATAATAGCAATTTGGGAATGTCAAATAGTTCAACTCACCAGATGTCTCAACAAGAGAAGGAGGAATCGGCGCACCTATTAAAGATGTAAATGTTATAAAAAATACATGAAACGTATTTTAATAGTGTAAAGTGAAAAAAACATATAATGCTTTGAATGGAGGAGGGGGGAGGGGGTGTGAGGAGTAATGCAGTTCACTATTTTCGAATGTTGAGATAAATTACACCGAAGAAGCCATTACTACTTACTGATAGTACTGAACGTAGAGGGTACTGAACCACTCACAAATGGAGCCTGGTTACAAACAGTAAATGGTCTCTTGGCAGCTGCAATATAGTTTTAAAAGTTGAGGTAATAGGATTTATACAAATTGTAATGAACTAATTTGAGCTGGAGGTAGATATCCACTAACTAGCGGTGAGATAATTTGTATGCGATGGTGGGATGCATGCCAGTGTGACATATTAGACAATTTACTAAGCAAACTGCGGGAAATGTAATCACGTCTTTTAAGTATCTTGACGTGTTAAGTAATAGCAATTGGTGAACTTTAAGGTTAGAATTTAAATTCAACTCACCAGTAGTCTCAACAAGAGAAGGAGGAATCGGCGTTAAAAAAAAAATGAAACTTTGTTTAAATAGTGTAACGTCTAAGGGGAGGCAGGGGGTGATGAGTAGTGCAGTAGCGTGGAACAGTTCAATGTTTTCGAATGTTGAGATGAATTACAGCGACCAAAAAAAAACATTACTACTCACTTATAGTACTGGACGTAGAGGGTGCTAAACCACTCACAAATTGAGCCTGGTTACTCTCAGTAAATGGTCTCTTGGGAGCTGCAGTACAATTCAGTTAAGGTTAGGCATAATACAAATTGTAATGAACTAATTTCAGCTTGAGGCGACTATCACTTATGAGATGATTTCTATATGCGATGGTAGGATGCATGTTAGCGCCATATATTTGACGATTACCTCCACAAACTGCTGGAAATGTAGTAGCGTGTTTGAAAAAAATTGACGTGTTTTGTTATTGCAATTGGGGAATTTTACATAAATTTTTGTAATAAATTCAACTCACCAGATGTTTCAACAATCGCAGGAGGAATCGGCGTACCTAATGAAGATGTGAATGTTGTGAAAGAAAAAATTAGAATGAAATATGGATAAATAGTGTTGCGTCTATTAGGAAAATTGAGATTGTTTTGAAGGTAGAAACAGTTCAATGTTTTCGAATGCTGAGATGAATTTCACTGACCGAAGAAACCACAATTACTTACTGATAGTACTTGAAGTTGAGGGCAAACCACTCACAAATGGAGGGTTACTATCAGAAAATGGACGCTTAGCCGCTGTAATGTAATGCAATTAAAAGAAGATTAGGTCATTCGCTAATTTGATATTAGATTGTCACAGTATGCAGTTTTACATTAAGTGTCGCAATAATACTAAACTAAAAAAAGTGAAATGATTTGCGTTTAAATTGTTTTTAATAGACATCATTGACATAAATCAAATTGAAAAGTTAATTACTTGTTGCCGAAATTGGTTAAATTTTCTTTGTAAGTTTTGTAATGACGATTTTATGTCGCAGTTGCTAATGCTAAGACGCATCAACTGAAATTTAGATTTTAAACCCATTTGAAAATCTATATGAGTATAAACTATTAGATGTATTTAAAAATCTTGCAATCTACTTTTAAAAGCAGAGGCCTGACATAAATGATAAAAGGCGTTGCATACCTCTGTTAGAAGCTGACAAGACATTGGGAGAGTCGCAGTTTTCGGTGTTTGAACTGAGTCGACGAAATGCTTCTGAAGATTACATATAATAAGAATAAAAAATGAATTGATGAGTTAGTGAATTGATTGAAAAATTGCTGCAGGGATAGTGATGTGGTAGTAATATATTGATTTTATAAGAGAGCCACACCGCCAGATGATCTGAGTGCCTGGAGTAAGCCAAAGAGGGGCGAGGACGTCTGCAAAACCGTATATCGTGCCATTCTAGGCCCTATCCACGAGACAAGGCGCGGAATTGATACAAACAAAATTTATGGTTTTAGTGACTTACTCTTCAGTGTTCAATATTTAGAAGTTCCTTACGTTTAACTCTTAGTCCAAAGTACTATTTTAAGAGCAGGCTTTTGCTGATGACGTCATATGGATAGCTTTAGTTGGGCGGATTTTCACCAATCCAAGTGTTTAGGCATAGACGATGTCAATCATATCTTGCATAAACATCATTTTAAAACGCAGAAAAAATAAGTTTTCGGACAACTAACACAGATTTCTTCCAATGTTTGCCGTAGCAAAATAGTATTAAAATAAATTGTTTTTAAAGAAAAACTATGAAAATAAAAAAAAAAGAGTCGTGCGCCTTTTCAATGGGGTCCGCTCGTGCGCAGTTTTCAGTTTGTTTGATTAGCCAATCAGACGCGCTGACTGTGATTGATAAGTAGCCAGGCGCGTGGGAATGTTTTGTGTGAGCGAGGTTTGGTGGGCGAGTAGAGTGGAAAGTTTAGATTTCTTGAATTTTACTCAAATCATCGAGGATTTAATGTACAGGATTGATAAGAACCAACATTTGGAGTGTTGCTAGCGAATCGTGAGTACATACTTGAGATTTTGTTTGTGAATTTCATAAGTATCAGAGAGAAATGAGATTTTTAGAGTAATATAATCATCCATGTCAAATTCTGATGACAATCGGACATCAGATTATTGCCAGCTGAAAACTTAAAGTCAGTGTTCATATTTGAACACTACTATTTAAAGAATGCTTGTTGCGAAAAAACTTGTCGGTATTTTTAAAATCGTGGTTGATAATATAAACGAGATTGTGATTTTCAAGAGAAAGCACTGGATACACAAAAGAAGTCGATGGAGATGAAGACATTCTTGGATCAAGCTGACGTGGGACGCAAATTAGAGCCGACACAAGATGAACTGACCTTATACTTCTACTTTTGGTTCTTTATCTTTTATTGATTAATCTTGATTTTGGAGATGTTTTAATTCGGAAAATGTTTAAAAGTTTAAAGGGCAAATTATGAAAGATATTGACTCTTAAAAAGTAATTTTGCCTTTTGAAGATGCCAATGGAATTTGGGCGAGCGTGTGTCGTCAGCTGTGTCGGAACATCGGTGAACCGCAAAGGCCATTTTCACATTCAAACCTCGCATTAGAAACTTGTTGGATGAAATTTGAAGTTTAAAACTTAACAAATAATTCAACGGCTACCGGGCATTATCACATCAATCAAACTATTTTGGATTGAGAGAGTTGCCTTGGAGCGTTGGAACGCGCGTTATCTGCAACCTGCAGTGATTGTTCATTTCGTGTTTTTGTGATCAAACAAGAGGTTGTGGTGCAAATGTTGTTGTGAATATTTACTTGCAAGCTACAGTACTGGAAAGTTTGGAGCGACTGATGAAATGAAGACAAAGAGAATTGAATGAAGAAACATATTGAAGGAGACAAGTAATGAGCGATACAGGTAATTCATTTGTGTTTCAAAATTATGTATTTCACTTGTTTACACGTTTGTGAGGAAGTTTGTCCGAGTGTCTTCCGTGTCTTTTGGACTATGAACATATTTCCGAAAGTCATGATTTTGAAAGTTTACGAGAACAAATAATATATTTCTAAGTGGCAGAGCACATAATAAAGTATAGATTATAAAAGGGGAGACTGATAACGGAATGATAAACTCGTATTGTTTAAATAATAACATGACATGCACTGTTTAGTAAAATTTCAGTTATGTAAATTGAGATTAACTTTAAAAAGTAATAACTGCTAGTTTAAAAACAGGACCTACCAAAAAGAAAATGGTTTCATAATGAGTATATATCGAAAACAGGTTGTCGTAGTATTTTAAAAACATTTTCAGGTTTCTAAAAGTCGGGTCGGATGGCCCAGCAATATTTGGGGGTTAGGAAAGCCGTAGAGGTTGAAAAACTAAATGCATTGGGCGTTTTCTAATTTAGTATGGCAATGTAGTCCGTCTTATTAAAGTATTTTCGTTTTAGGATTTTAGAAACATATGTATTGTTACTAAATATTTGTTTACGTACATGTTGTTTTAAAAGTACGAGCGGTGACGCGAATCGATGGATCCGCTCTTTAAATAATAATTTGATGACACCTCTCGAGAAGAAACTTCGCCGTTGCACTTAGTATTAAAATAAGTTAGTTAACACCAGTAGTCTTATCACATGATTCATAGTTGTTGTGTCTTATACCGTAACTTACCATCCTCGCTCACTAGGGACGAAGAAACTTTTTCCAAAAGCTGAAAAAGCCTCTGTAGTTCCGAACTATCCATTATGGCTACCGCGGCCGAATGTTTCGGTAACTTAAAATATTCACTAGTCGACTTCACACTTAAGATATTATGGAAATAAGTTTTAAGAAATCTTTGTATATTATTAGGAAACGAGAGTAGCTACCGAAATACCGACGGACCGCAAAAGAAGCACGAATTGTTTTTTTTGTCTCTTTAAATAACATAACGCCGTACGCCACAGCATTTTCCCGCCACAACATTTTCTTCCGCGAGCGCACCATACCGGAAGTCAGGATATCTATTTTTTTTGTAACGTCACGGAAGAAGACTGGAACGTGTATTCCATAATCAGGGGATTCCAGGTTCGAGTCCTGGCAGGGTCGTAATTTTTTCCTTTTTTTCTTTTTTCCCCTTTTTTCTTTTTTTAACGCTTACATTTCTTTCGATAAGGCCCCAATTTGTCGAAATGGCTATTGTGTCTTCTTTTTTTAAGGAAAAATAAATAGAAACTATCAGTCTCATATCCCAGAATTCGTAGAACACTCTGAAAGTTAGATGGATTCCAGGTTCGAGTCCCTCAAATTGTTCTTAAATTTGTTTTTATTTCCTGGAACAATAAAACGATGCCAGAAATACGTGTTTGCTAGTATTTCGTCCTGCTGTACTGATGCAGGAGATGGACTCCTGACTGATGCGAAAATGTATGAAAATGTCTATACATTGTCCGCGAACGTCTCGAGCTTGCCTATTACTCCTCCAGCGCTCCATGGACCAGCTAATTCAGGTCTTTCTATACATTTAAATTTTATTTTCTGTGCTCAAGAATTAAATAGAATTTCTTAAAATTTTCTTATCAAAATTTTAGCCTGGTGATTGTTCTTAGCTTGTTCGTAATTTTCAGGCAAACCATTGCCTTGGTGTTCTTATAAAGCTTCCACCTTGTTCTTATAAGTGAAGCGTCACATATCCAGGTTCGAGTCCCTCAAATTGTTCTTAAATTTGTTTTTATTTCCTGGAACAATAAAACGACGCTAGAAATACGTGTTTGCTAGTATTTCATTCTGCTGTACTGATGCAGGAGATGGACTCCTGACTGATGCGAAAATGTATGAAACTGTCTATACATTGTCCGCGAATGTCACGAGCTTGCCCAGCACCCCTCCCAGCGCTCCATGGACTAGCTAATTCTATACATTTAAATTTCATTCGGTGCTAAAGAATTAAATAAAATTTCTTAAAGTTTTCTTATCAAAATTTTAGCATGGTGATTGTTCTTAGCTTGTTCGTAATTTTCAGGCAAACCATTGCCTTGGTGTTCTTATAAAGCTTCCACCTTGTTCTTATAAGTGAAGCGTCACATATCCAGGTTCGAGTCCCTCAAATTGTTCTTAAATTTGTTTTTATTTCCTGGAACAATAAAACGACGCTAGAAATACGTGTTTGCTAGTATTTCATTCTGCTGTACTGATGCAGGAGATGGACTCCTGACTGATGCGAAAATGTATGAAACTGTCTATACATTGTCCGCGAATGTCACGAGCTTGCCCAGCACCCCTCCCAGCGCTCCATGGACTAGCTAATTCTATACATTTAAATTTCATTCGGTGCTAAAGAATTAAATAAAATTTCTTAAAGTTTTCTTATCAAAATTTTAGCATGGTGATTGTTCTTAGCTTGTTCGTAATTTTCAGGCAAACCATTGCCTGGGTGTTATTTCTTATAAGTGAAGCGTCACATATCGATTTCCCCCACGAGAAACGTCATTGTGACGTTTGGGAGTGGGGGGGGGGGGAGGTTGGTGTTATGACGTTTCTAGGTAAATATCGATATGAATCATACACAGAAAACAACAAACCAGTAAGTTTAGTTTAGTATAATTTATTCAATTCGTCACATAATTACGAAGTAGCAAAAAAAATGAAAATAAATTGCAGGGCGTGACAGGGGGAAGGAGCAGGACTAGCGTCCCAATTGAGACCTAGCCAAGACCTAGCCCCTCTATTTAAAAAGGTTGAGAAAATAGAAATAAAAGATGTGAAAAAAAGTGTAGGTAAATAGACTAAACTGTTTACATGTCATTTACAAACCGAACAACAGAAGAAATGATTTGCTTTCTTACCCGGAGGGGTATAATCTAATCTCTTGGGAGCATAAATATTAAAAAGGCTGTTTTTAAACAGTTCAGAAGGCAATGAGTTCCATAATTGAGTAAATATCGCGCAAGTCCTCATTCTTAACTTAAACCATCTTCTTTAATGATCAGCCAATCGCTGACCCGCTACACACAGTTCATCGATTAAAACGTTAGTGACTGGCAAAGAATTAATTTTTTGTTGTGACAATTTGATATAATTGCTTTTTTGTTACTGTTTTAGGCTCTTTGCATAGGGCAGTCGTGACCGTTCGCAAACTTGTTTAACCTTTGTATATGAAGATGTATTTCAATGTTTTGCAAAGTGATAGATATTTTAGAAGGAGATAGAAAAGCGTGTAGTCGGTATAAATTGATTCAACAGCTATACATAATCATGAACTCACATTACTGGTGATAATTGAATTGTTAGTGGATGGCAATTTAGGCCAAGTAAAAAAAGTTATTAGTTTCCCGTCCCCGCCCGCCTCCTTTTTGCCCGCCCGCTCCTTTTTCTTATTATTTATTATTTTCTTATTAAAATCTAAAAATA
>JAOBRG010276314.1:0-16151 GCA_027574985.1 Umimayanthus nakama | reverse complement strand
TGTGGCGGTAGCAGTGACCCGCAAGCCCAAGCCTGCGCCAAGCCACTCTGTCTGTTATCTTGGGCAGATCACCGTATGAGAGAAAGCTAGAACGAATATAATTATAACCACGCATGAAGATTTAGCAAAACCTCAGAGAGTCTTGATTCAGTTTGAATTATAATCCAGCGCACACTGGAGGTCATTTGGGTACAGAACAGTATATTTTAGATGTTCCCCTCGGGTTGTTTCAGCAACTTGTTAACAATTAATCCATGGCTTAGTTGTTGAGGGTCTTAGGACCCGACTAAAAGGCAAGTTGGGCGGGGGAGGGGGAAAGATCAGTGCTTCCTCCAATTACATGGCGTTACTCAGCCCGGACTAAGTTTTAAAGCTTTGCACGTGCAAATTTCTAGCTACAACAAGTATGATTATTGACCTTTTACGCTATTCTAATCAAAATGTGGATACAACACAGTGATCTTTTCAGCCCGGGTTGAAACTGTATTGCGACTACAAGGAAAAATCCTTCATGATCAATGTTTAGCATGTTTTGCAACTTATAATACTTTTCTTCTGCCATGTTTAGATCAAGGTGAAAAGTGCGTTATCCAATCGTTTAACTTAATTTTGTTTGACAGATGAAGTAGCTAGTTACAGGTTTGGCGGTGAGATATCAATCTCTGCAGGTAAGTTCAGAGAGTGATCAAGATGTTGTGAAAATGCTTCTTGATGCAGGGTCTAAAGACAGACAGCTGTGAGCATCAGTATTGCAGTATTTTTTAAGGTTACCGTTCATCTTTGAACGGATTAAAACTACGAAATTGAGATTCTCACACGGTATAAATATACATAAAAAGAACTTCTAGTCAAAAAAATGTTTTTCAATATGTCTGGTAATAGTTTTCGAGATGTGACGAGCGAAAGATTTTACAGGAGGTAAAATTGTATGACGCGCGGTGTACTTTAGGAGTGAACTTCTCGAGACATATTTTGGCTAAAACTACGAAAATGTTAAGGATCGATGGTCCCCCGATTTTTAATCTCATGCCGTCAAATTTGGTAAATTGATAAAAAAAAAATAATAGCCGAAGACGAAAACTGTCCTGGCGAAATTTGAAGTTCCGCTCCAATTATTTTTTATAACTCAAACAGTGCAGTTTTGTATGCTGTGTAAATGGGAAATTTTCTTCAAACGCCTGCAGTAAACTAAAGACGATTTCAATCATAAGTCACCAGGACGGAATTAGAGCGCGAATGGTACTAAAACTGATAACAAAATACAAATGGCGTAAATTGAAGCTTGACAGGTGCGTTGATATCTAGAAGTGAAAGTGTTAGTTTGAGTTTGAAGCTTGCACTCGTTTAACAAACAGAATTTAAAAAAAAAAATTCACTGTCATCTAGATAATTTCATTAGCTTCCCATTGATATAGGCGGCTTATTTTCACAGAAATAAGCGATTTTATGGGCTCCCTTCGCATTACCATATCAAGATCAAGCTAGTACCCAGTCTATAGCGTGCTCTGTGACCTGTCATCTGATAGGTCATGCGGAGCAAGATAGAGACGCAAAGATCTCTTGTCAGGCCACATATGTGCTTCAAGCCAAACCAGTCGGGTCAAAGTTACAAGCTGCGTATTAACGAAGTTGCATACGAAAAACCTAAAACACCGCTCAAGGTGAACGATTTCCGTAAGTTAGATCCTTTTCTGCTTTCAATGGTGAAGGCTTGCTCCAGAAAAGCCTAATAACAGTGAATTGCTTTGGCAGGGCTGGAGACAGGCTCGTCGTGTCTTATAAGAAGACTTGTCGAGTTTGTACTGAAGACAGAAGAAGTTTACAAATCTAAATAAGGAGATTGTTTCCGTTGTGGCAACAAAGTGAAGTGTCAATAACACTATAACTGTCCTCGATATGTGGCGTTGATCATGACTGCGGGGGACTGAATTGACACGCCTGCAGGGATTGACAAATGACCTGTACTGTTGCATTATCATTCATGTTTCTTTTTTAAAGATCCCTCAAAACCGACTTGGCTTCACGCAGTGAAGTGTATACTAAAAGCAATGCTCAATGATTGCCAGCATGGAGTTAAATGAAATTGGAGCCTACCGTCTTCAGCTGCGTCACTTCCGGGCTTATCTCTCGGATGTAGATTTCAGGTTCATTCTCATTGTCTCGACTCTCTTCGACTGCTATTTCAACGCCATGTGATAAATTTCAAAGTTAGGTATGACAGCTTTAAAGAATATCAGTATGATATTGCATTCCACTATGTTGACTTGCGATAATCCTTTAATGAGTTTTCACCTTGTTTTGTTTCCTCAGAATTTTGAGGAGTTTCTGTTTGCGATTTAAAGGGCTCTCTAGGGGCTGTGAGTTGATAATGTGGAAATGCTTTTAAAAGTAAAACTTTTCATAAAATAACTTGCTTTCAAGAAGCAAATATTGGGGATTTTTTCAAATTTGATTTATCTTGAAAATTGATTCCATGACTTAAATGAAATTGAAATTAAATTGAAAGTCAAATCTCAATTTTTATTTACTACACAAAAATCGCCTTGGACCATGGTACTTTCAAGCCAGTCAAATTGTTATCAAAACTAAAAAACTATTAAAGTGTGTTGTCTGAAGTCAAACATGTTCTCTTTCACATAGGAAAAACTTCTCTGTGTCACATGGAAAACTGAATGTCATTGTTTGCTACCCAATCCTTGCCTTTTTGTTTTATTTAACTTTGTTTAAACTTATTATTAGAGAAACTTGTTTTTTTTTTCAAAGCAGTCACGAATTTACTTGTTAGTTATTGCGGACATCTTGAGCTATATGTTAACGTAACGAAACGTTGTCAAAATAGGTTTTGGATGTGGTGCTATATTCAAACTGGAAATAAATCGAGAGACAAAAGATGTCTTGCTGATAATAAATTCAATTCTTAATCGTTCTCTGTACAAACAGATAGAGAAAGCAAAGTACAAGAGTAAATCGATTAACTGTGACGCTGTTTTACATTAGTTAATTCAAAAAATTAGAGCCAAAACCACATGAAAAGTAAGCAGTTTGTCGTTTGTAGAAAGGGTTTTTTCTTCTGCATTTTTGAAAATCTGAAGTAAAACATATTAACAGCTTTATGTTTTCTTGCGTGCCTTTAATCTAATAGCCTTTGGCAATCGTTGTTATGACTGAGCAAGAGACGAGTAAATGTTTATGAAGTGTTAAAAAGAATTCACTTTGATGAGTTATTAAAATATTTTAAATAAATTAAAACTCTCTCCTTGAAAAGACAATTAGAGTGCTTTGCTTTGTTTTATTTCATTTTCCCTTAAAAGCAATTCAAGCTGAGGTATTAAGAACTTTGCATTCGTTCTTTTATGTTTGGAGAAACAGTGAAAAGATGGCAAAATTTTCTCCATTTGTGTTCACAATTCTGTTTTCGGCTGTTGCTGGAAAACTCAGTGATTCGCAGTATACAAACAGCTTTCGGCATGGTTTGCTGTACGGAGGAGAAGTCATTTTTAACATGACCGTCGAAAGTGAACTACGTTGTATGTTGTTTTGTGTCCGCAGCGAGTTGTGCAAGGGTGTTAACTACAACGTCAAAACCAAGCTTTGCTCGCTCGTAAAACTGACGGGAAAAGAGACACGTTCACTTCTTCACAAACACGAAGATTATGTTTACATTGAAAAGGTACAGAACTTAATTGAGCCATCATGCTTACTTTTGTTTTCTCACCAGGGCCCGACTATACTGTGGTAGCCCTATAATCTAAAGTTTAACCGTGGAACACGGAATTGCTAAAAGTTGCATTTCAACAAGAACATAATGTTTTTCAGTGAAATAGTGTGACATAGTCTTCGGTCTTCGACATAACTGCAAAATGTATTTTAACGCCTGAAACAACAAAATTTTTGTAAGATCAGTTATATATCTACATCAACCGTTTAATTTAGTTAGTCTGTTTAAGACGAAAGCAATTTTGAGTTTCCCACACAAATATTGAAATCAAAAACTTACAACAATTCAATCACGTATAACCCATAAAAGTTGTTTGTTATTTCGAATAACATCAAAAGAACAATGTTCCATTCTGTTTATTTGTTGTGGATATATTTCGTTTCAGATATCCATTGAGGGATTCGACCAACCAGTGCAATCTGATAGTTCAGTCCATTCTCCTGGTTAGTAGTGGCAGTTTTTCTTCGCTTCATAGAACCAGTACTTTAATTTTTGTCTTCATTGAATTATTATATAGGTTATAGTAACAGGACTGTTTTCACTACGAGTGAAAAACAAACTTAATGAGCACGAAGCGAAAATCTAATTTGTTTTTTAAAGTAATGATTACCGACAGAATAGGACTACACTACTCCTATTGTAAACTTGTCCTAAAAACTACTATCTAAGAAAACGGGGGAAATGGAACACAAACAAAGCCATTGTTATCTCGTGATGAAAAATTTATCTATTTTGTCTTGGTCACAGTGTTTTTATAGAGGTTGGTTCAAGCTGTTTATAGTTACTATTTTTTTGTTGCTGATTGGTTTGAATGCCTGGAACTCGGGCTCTGATTGGTTTATTCAGCTGTCCCATAACCGGTTTCCAAGTAATCGCGTTTTGTTAGTGGACATTCCTCGCGATAAATAACTTTTGCTGTCAGATAAAGGAAAAATAGAGTGTTGAATGAGCCAAGAGTTTTGAGGAAGTACTAGTTTTCATAATAAATATGGATACTGCAAAAAGTTATTGTTATTGTTCTGTTGACAAGAGGATTCGAACCTGGTTCAAACTTGTGATACAAGCATGCTAGGCAAAACCATTAGCAAGAGCATAAGTTCAAATAAAAGCTTAAGCACGAGCAAAGCATTATCATAACCATAGGCATGAACATGAGCATAAGTGTTAACCTAAGCATAACATCAGTATAAGTATAAGTATAAAAATAAATCAAAACTTAAACAAGAACGTTATCGGCAGCAATAGTCAAACACTAGTATAACCATATGTAGCTCTTCAACAGGAGAAGGGTCTCCTGGAGTTTGTCAGAGAGATTAAAAATTACTCGTTGATTTTTCTCCCAATTTCATGCTATTTTTAGATACTAATTCGATAGTCTTTGCACTGTATACAAACAAGGACAATATATCAAGAGAAAAGTTAGTGAAAGAGGCAAGAAATTGAACTGAGCGAAATGCGGTATGCATTTTTTTCACTAAATTATCAAAATTTTGGCTTCTGCGCATGTTCTCCCTAAATAGATTTAACAATAATTGATTACAATGTCACTTGATCTTTAAAAATATGGCTTTCTGAACCAATTGCAGTTAAAAGTCAACTGGTTTAAGAACATTTGGGACGAAACACCGTTACTGTCCACCAGCCGCCTAGTTTTCTGCATGAGACCTATTTCTTGTTGGCGCCGTAGATATGCATAAGCATGCCACACAATTCAATAAACTAACATTTTTTCTATTTGTGCTCTTTCTTAAAAATTTGAAAAAAATATTGAAATACTAATATATAGGCGAAATGGTCTTCTCTTTGCATGCAGTTTTTTAAAAGATGTCAGTTTTCATAAAACGTTACATTTGTTTCAAAATTACAAGTTTTTATACAAAAAAATCGCCTAAAGAGAAATTAGCTAATTGAATCAAATATTGGAAAACCCTGTCAATGTTCCTATTACGTATACTTGTTTTATTGTAGCTTGATTTAAAAGTTGGGCACATGTGCCAATGAAACAACAAACACAAAAACAGCAGCATGCTCTGAAGCGAATTACACACTAGTCAATGTAAGCCCCCATCCCACCCTACTCCGGAAAAGGTGGGGCAATAGCACTGGTGACTTGTAAAAATGGCAAACTGTCACACCTATTTGGGCAAGATGACTGTGCAAAACCCCCACTAAAACCTCCACAGAACAAAGCTAAAGTTTGCTAAACCCCCATCCCCTGGGGCTTGTTCAACTGGCAATCCCAACTAAAGCGCCATCTATGTACCTCGTTTCCCCGTGTTGGGTGGGGGCTTATAATGGCTATTGCATTTTTTTGTAAGATTTAGCTTTGAATTTAAAGCTCAAAATTAACGAAAAGTTTCAAAGTTAAACTTATATTTTCATGTTTGCAAAGTTTTCCTTACTGGCAATGTCTGACAACCAGGGCAACATATGCCAACCCCCCCCCCCCCCCCAAACCTTTTTCACAGATCACTTCTCCTTTCCTCAAAAATTGCCGAAATTATATCTCAGGGAAAGACATTACCTGTTCTGTTTTCAACATGAATAAGCAAATGTTTTTTTACGAAGGAACCAAAGTGAACCCTGGAAGTTCCTGTGAAGCTTTTGTTTCTCGTTAACAAATATCTCGTTTGTCCAAAGGAACCAAAATGAATCCTGGAAGTTCCTGTAAGGATCTTCTTACACGTATCCCAAGCCTAACCAGCGGTAACTACTGGATATCTGTGCTCGGCACGTTAACTGAGGTTTACTGCGACACGACGGTTGATGGAGGGGGCTGGACTCTAGTCTGGAGCTACACTTTCAGAAAGTATTCCGATTTTGGTAACTATGGCAACGCAGTCACGCCATTCCCTAGTCGGAGCGCATTAGGTGATATTGATGTTCGTACTTCAAAACAAGTTCCCTCAAATCTTGTTGATTACAACGCCATGGAGTTCAATAAGTGGAAAGAAATCGGGAGCAAGTTTCTGATTCAGTCCAACATTAACAACTGGGTTTCTTGTAAGCCTGGCAGCGGGAGCTTGGTGCTGTTTAAAGGGGGCACCTTGTCCTGCAAAATAGTGAAGCGCATTACTTCGAACTGCAATCATATTGGTGCTCCAGACAAACTTGCGACTGGTAAATATGGCCCAGGGTTAAAGAGCTCCAGGGAAAACAAGTGGTACTACTATTTTGAAGGGAATACACAGCAGAGTGTAAACCGATTCCCAGTACACGACCCTTGTGGAACTGGCAATCAGAACCACAAACAAAGTGTGGCAGACCCACGTGGTAACATCCTCATACGTTAGAAGCAAAAATGTTACGCCTTCACAGCTTGGAAGGGTTGTGCCTTACAGAAACGGTGTTTTTTTTAAATACACTTTAAAGAGGTGCAAGGATATGTAATATCAAACCACATTTAGGAGTTTTGATGTAGTGTTAAGATAATCGTTAACCATATCCAGGCTGGATCCAAAACCAGCATCAGTCATTATTCCCACGTCTGTAATAATTCCAATCTAACAAAGTTGTTTTTGCAGGTTTTGCCAAGAAACATTCAGTGTATACGGTTAATCAATGATACTATGGATGATGTCCATGTTTGTAAACTATGCAACAAATATAAAAGTAAGACTTTCCTTTTAAGAAAAAAAAATTCAAAACGAGCTTTTCTTGGCCAGATATCATCCGCTGGCTAAAATGCCCAGTAGTTTCAAAGGTCTGTGCACTTCTAATATCAATACTTACTTTATTTAAGTGCATAGCCACCACATCAGCTCGTATCGCTTAATCTACGTTTCTTCCAAAAGGACCAAAGCTGACCGATTCGCTATCAGTTATCAAAGGACTTTCCCCGTATGTAAGCAAGAAAAATGGAATTATACTTCGTTTTCTTCTTTTGTTAGTAGATTATCCCTCAACGACCAGGCTAGTTGCTGTAACAAGTTAGGGGGACATAGATTTTCCAAATGGCTGCACACAAAAGATCAAGCACACAAGCAGTTTGGGGTTAACTGATTAGTTTCCGTGACACCCATCAAGTTTCCACATGTCCGCCATCTTGGATTTTTAAAGAAAATTATTTTGCCCTAAACTGCAGCAAACTTTACTGAAAATAGTAGAAAATATGCGTTTGCAGCCTCAAACAGGATTATAATGAAGAATAGAGTCTAAAAGAAGGAATTAGAACAAATTTTGTCAAAAAGTTAGTTTTTAATTCAAACTTAAATTTGCTTAACTAATTATGCTTAATAGTAAGTGATGAGGTCATTTAATTGATGTCAAAAGATACGCTTATTATTATACTACAAACACTGCAGGTGTCTTTTTGATTGTTTGAAAGTTTCAACTTTAGATCCGAAAAACATATCGGGGGATCAAGAAGACCTCCCCCCCCCATTCCCCCTTCCCCCTTCCTCAGACGTTCAGGGGTTAAGAGACTAACTAGTTTCTTTTTAAATTAATGACTACTTTGAACAAGGACAGAAACCCGTAATTGTACAAAAATTACCGTGGCATGTTTAAACTAATTGCACATGCACATGCACATTCCAAGAAGATGCTTGACACTACGATGAGCCTTGGGGTTTCAGTTAAGCCACCTTGTCATACATCTAAGACGTACTTACGTAGAGATAACGTATCATTATTTTATGGCTGACTGGTTTCGCATGCGGTGATTGGTCGATTCCAGGTCCGTAAGTAGCCGTACGGACCTCTAGCTCTCGATCACTTTTTCAAAACCGGAATAATTAAGAAAGCCATACAATAAACATCTTATTAGCCTCGTTTGCTCGGTCCGTACGGCATGTTATGGATGTCGTTTTTTCCTTCCTTCTTTTCATGGCCCGTGCGCTTGCCGTACGGACCTCGCACTCGACTAATAAATATTTGTATGTATATGTAAATACATTTCTTTTTAGTTTTGTAATTTGATTATAGCCAATTAACATGAAACGTTATGGACCATGATCTTTTTTACCGTCAGACCATTTGGTAGGATTGTCATGTTTTAATGTTTTATCAAAGCTCTCTCGATTACTTAAACACTATTTCCACTAGAAAGGAAACTGTATATGTATAATTATATCTTTATGCTGTACATACATGTAGATATCAGTTTCCTTAGCGTTTGGTTCTGTACCGCTTGTTAGAGTCACATTTAGATTTCTTGCTTCTTTGAAAACAGAAATGCGAAACCCGTTTTAAAATGTTAGAGGAAAGCTGTACGTTCTTTTTTTATTCAATTAATGCGATTGTGTGGCAAACGATAAGGGTAACATTGTGCATTCATGTATCAGCAACTAAGAGCGAAAGTAAGGATCAGTAATATTTGTGTATTGTCTCTAGATCATCACCCCTAAAACGGCCACGCTATTTTTACTATACAGTCAGCCCAACTGAACCCCACCCAAAGATTTCCAAATTGGTTGCACAAAAGGATCGAGCTTTGGTGTAAAAGAGCTTTGGATTTGCTAATTACGTTTCATAACAACAATCAAGTTTTAATTAATAATTGTTGAAACTGCAACCACAGGAGGACAATACTTTTTGTGTATGTTTACTCCTTCCTGTGCTGCTGTGGCAATAGGCAAATAAAAGAAAATGCATGGACTGAATTCGGCTTCTTAGTGCATATTGAAATAAACGAAAATGTACTTGCCTCATATGTAACTGGTGTCTTTCTTGATCATCCGATCTGATGTTGCGCGTTACTTCCTTGTGTGCTGCTGTATACCGCAGTTGGGCTCTTGATTTTGCTGACGCTTGGAACTTATTTCAAGCCGTTTCGATGGGTTTGCATTGGTGGGATGAAGGAAAAAACAAAAAAGACACAGAGGGAGACAGGATATAGCCAAAGGAACGACCCTCACTCGAACTTTACCAACTTTCTCAAATTTATCTACATGCTTGAACCTCATGGCTCCACAGCAGCAAAGAAAAATAATTGCACTTAAATCTAGAAAATGTTACACCGTACATCCGGCTGACATGATACTTGGCACATATAAAGAACTATCTTTGTACTTTCAACTAGTCGAAATTACGTGGTGTTTATTTGGTTTCCATGACAACAACAATCATATAAATGATGTCATTTCGGCCGTCATTTTCAGATTTTTGAATAGAACACTGGAAATGGATATATTGAAAAGTTGTCAGTATTTAGACGGAAAAAGGCGCATTTTAGCAAAACATTGCACGTAGTCAAGACACAAATTGTATGGCTTGCTACGATGACGTCATCAACCGTGACGTCACTTGATTAGAATCAAAAGATAAGTTAACGAACAAAGAACAGTTGTTTTAAAGCTTTCGGGAATCAGTCAAGGAACACCAAACATTGTCTTGCTCTGTGAATAATAACTCCAGCTGAAATTTCGAACAAACTTACAAATTTCTGATCATTTTAACGTGCAGCAGGAAAGTTTTTTAACACTCCGAAACCGTTATCGTGCGGCCGGCTTTAGTGGTAAACAATATCTATCCGTAAAACACTGGAACACTTAATTAAAGAGAACTGTTTTATTGCATTTTTGAATAACTGAATATGGGTTTGATCAACAAGGGTTAATACGGTGTGTTTTTCGCCTGTAAAATTTCTTAACAACCGCGAGTCAATCAATTGGGAGAGCTTTGATAAAACATTAAAATCTTGACTTCGGTCCAAGCCGTCTGCGCAGTAGCGGGTTCTAAATTACAAATCAAGAGATTACCTACCAATGATCAGAATGATCAGTGCCAAAAGAAGCGTTTTATGAGGCATAAGAAAAAGCCAAGTGTTGGTCAAGTGCTCTTTTAACTTTTTAGGTGCATCTAAAACTCTAGCCTCCTCCGCAGGCAATTACTATCAGTAATTCTATCCGGAAACTTGGGAGGGCATTCTGAGTGGTGGTAATTATGGTCAATTAAGGCTAATGAAGGTAAAAGAAGGCTGTGACAAAAGTCTACCTTGATCGGTGTCAGGCCCCAACTCGCTAGGAGACTTCGGCCCCTCGAACTCGCAGCTTCACTGCTCGTATTTGTTGCCAGAAATACCAACTGGAGTTGCCTGCGGAGGAGTTTATTATAACTCAGTAAATGCGATGATCATTTTTCCTGGAACATTACAACGATATTCTGGGATCGCTGTGAGCCCCGACAAAAAACAGTGCCGAGCATCACAAAAGGACTGGGTATGACATTGACTGGAATTCTAAGCAAGGTTTGACTTACCCTTCAAACCATGAGCAAGGACTTGTATTTGGAAGCTGGTTTATGAAAGTAGAAACAAGTCCACTGAACTGTTGACATACGAGAGACTTATACAAGATACTATGAATGGATGGTACAAAAACAAAGCCATAAGTATGTTGAGACCAATAAACACGAACCGCAAGACCGACTTAACAATGACTCTGAACAAGACTTCCACAGGTTGACGAAACGTCTGTCAAATCCAATACAGTCCTTTTCTCACCAACCCGGGCGGTTTTTTTTTCTACGCCCACTTCAAGATGGCGGACGTTGCGACATTGTTCAAACTTAGACTCATACTTATAAAAATTCAAGAAAAAATAGAAGTAAAAAATATCAAAGGTGGGCATGACGAGTCTCGAACATAGGACCTCACAAACAGGAGTCACTATTCACTGCCACTACGCTACTCCGTCACTTCGCTGCCAGCACTTCACATTTTTTGTATGTCTATCCAAAGTTCTTACAAAAGTAATCCTGACACAACCCTTACCCTTACTAACCATAGATAACCATGAACAGCCATCGATAGCTCTAGATATGAATTTACGAATAACAAATGCGCCGTGATAGTCCGCCATCTTGAAGTGGGCGTAAAAAAATAAATTCGCCCAACCCGGCAAATTAAATAAAGCTATTTTGTTGTCGTGAAAACCATACTTCTTACACGTTTAGCTGCCAGATTTTCTTCTAAAAATTTTTGTTGACGGGGGGATAAGTTGACCACTCTGCCAATTTACGTTATAAGAAAAGAATTGTCCTTTCAAAGGGGTAACGAAGTCAAGGCTACTCTTGATTGCACGCATGTACAAAATCAAAAGTAAGACCGTCAAACTTGACGATTTTTCTTCACCAAAAATATTCCTTATCCGATCCTTTGTTCTTGTGTTAAAATTGTTTACATAACAAGTGGAACACTGGGCGATATCTCAAAATCTACTCTTGATAGGTTTTGGTGCTCCTAATTTTGAAAGCCAACTAAACTAGACATCAGTGTTGCCAAAGCATACCATCAGCATGCACGAGCACAGTTCAATGTAAGCTTCTGTGACCCCAAAATTTGTAATACCAGTTACAAATACTTCAAAGGTAGCCTCGTTAGGTTTTATTTAAATAGTCTCGACTAACGCTCACCTAGACTCATGTTTTTATGTGTTTATGCATCTCTTTTTTCCTTTTGTACTGCTTGTATATGAAGCGTGACAACAGGAAAAGGGTCTACTGAATCATGTCAGATAGACTAAAAATTACTCGTTGGTTTTCTCCAAGTTTCAAGCTTTTAAAAGGTGCTAGTTCGATAATCTTTTCACCACATGCAAACAAGGATAGTACTTCAAAAGAAAAGTTAATAAAAGAGGCGAGAATTGAACTGAGCGAAATGCCGTATGAAGTCTTTTTTTCACTGAAAAAATCTCCAAATTTTGGGTTCTGCGCATGCTCCCCCCCAAACAAACTTGACAATTAATTGATTACATTTTCGTTTGGTCTATAGGAATTTGGCCTTTTAAAGCAAATGCAGTTAAAAGACGACTGAAACTAGAGCAATTGAAAGAGAAAATCGTTGTTGTTCATCAGATACCTAGTTTTCTGCATTAGACCCCTTTCTTGTTGACGGCGTAGATATATTAAGTTGTATTGTCAACCTTGTTCTCTGAACTTTTCCATTTAACTGCAACTCCTGACCTCCAATGTAAATTCTTGTTATTAAGTGGTCATCTGCTCAGACTGGCCTTTACGGCTATTGCGGGCGACCACCACCCTATTGTTTAAGAATCTTACTTTCTTTTGGCTCAAAACCTGTATAAATGTAAAATCTTTAGAGGTGAAAACAACATCTTTGTCGTCGTCATTGTTGTTATTGATACTGTTGTTCATTTGTTGAGGGGAAGAGGGGCACTTCAATGACGTCAATGCTACGCACATACTGTTACACTTGATCAGTTTTTCCTGTTCTCACTTTGTAGTTTTGCAATTTTGATCAAGAAGTGAAGTTTTTATTAGCGAAAGTTGAAATGGAACAACTTGGTAAGGATTCGAAAACCAGCGCAAGATTTTCTTTAGATGACGAACGACCTCTACCATCACTACAAGCAATGGTAACTCAATTTCTCCAGAAACAGTTAAAATTATCGAATCTCTTTGAGTGGCTTGATATTGCCGAGCGGTATCGCTTTTCTGAACTCTACGAATTAACTTCAAGTCTTGTCTGCCAGCACTTTGTAGAGCTGAGTTCAAGCAAGCAGTTTCTGGCAATTGATTGCAAACGAATGCGATGGATCGTTCGTAACGATAATATTGTGGCAAGTGAAGCAAGTTTGCTGAAAGCGTTGATCAGATGGTATAAGCATGATGAGAAGAGCAGAGAAGGAGACTTTAAAGCGTTGTTTTCATCTATCAGGCTGGACTGCATTAGAAATAACTACCTAACAAGTGTTCTGCAGAGGGAAAACGTATATGAAACTATACTTGAAAAGCGAGACAGAAAGAAAGGCGGGAAGAAGTTAAACATGCTACGAACAGTGGGAGGACATGCCAAAATGACATCAAAGTGTTTCAATGTAGGCGTCTTTAGTCTCGAGAACGTATTACGAGTAACTCATACAACACCAAACTATGATCATGTTTTAGTTTTGAGTTGCTGGCAGCCTTTCATGGAGACTAACGTGAATTCTTTTATCAGGAGCTTAACACTGAGCTCTTTCAAAGAACCATATTCTGCCGAGTTGGTTGGCTATCACATGATTAATATCGGGAAAGAAATATATGTGTTTAACACTTTTATCTCTCGTGCAAATCAACCGGCACGATGTGATGGATACCAAAAGTACAACAGTTACCTGTTCTGTTATGACATTACTGACGGATCGTTCTACGTTAAAGCGGAACTTGATCACATCGGACCGGATTCGTATTATCGCAGAAATTCGGTTTTTATTAGAGTGGGATTCTTTCTTTATTACGCCAGACTTGGTTTGGATGGCAGAGTCGTTGTTGATCGATTCAACACCAAATACTCAGGCAACTGGGAACCACTTCCACACTCCAATTATTTTTCGCATGATCCATCGAAATGTTGTATAGTCTCTGACCTGGTGCAGAGAATTTTTGTAGTTAGGTTCAGACAGCGTGGAGAGAGATATGACGTTTTCTCTAACACTTGGGAACCCATAGCGCCTAAACCAGATGTAGGCCTTATCGGGGATTGTGGTATTGCAGCTGTTATCTTCGACAAGTACATAATCGTTTCCAGGCTTGGATTGGATCAACACCACTCAGAGATTTTATACTCGATCGTTGAAGATAAATGGCATTTTGACCAAAAAAAGCCCATGGTAGAGAGCTCTCTTCTTTTTAGTAGGTCCCCGCTGTTTCTTGGCAAGTATGCTTTTATTGCTGTCGTCGATGGCTATTATATCTTCACGAACGGTGTAAAGAAGATTGACTTTTATAAGATCAAGAAGAAAGGTTCAAAAAAGAAGCTGATCGGTTTCTTGCCTGTAAGAGACGCATCACGTGATATTGTTTACGGACCCGTTGCGTTAAGCAGAGGAGCCGTAGATACCCTAAGGAATATTGGGTGGAAATGCCCGAGGACTGTACTTTGTGGACTGGCGGCGAATTACAAGCTAAGCCATTCGGCTTAGTATAGTTAACATGTGACGTCATAATTACGTAATAACTTCTTAAACTTGGGGATTTTGCAATCTTCCCGATCAAAAAACTTAATAGATGCTTGAACTGACTGTGAGAAACAACAAATAGATGCTCTAGATCGATAACGAACTTTGCTTTTAATAGTCATGGTATAGTAATTATAATAAGTTGAGTTTGGGTGCATGTTTTTTCAGGGAAAATTCGAGTTTCGTCCCTTGCATTATCTTGCAAACTGTAACATTTATAACTCGTGGAAACGTCCTGCATTTTAAAAATGCCACTAATGTCACTCGATCCTCTTCTGATTAGTTCCCAACATTTTCCCATGCAAATTTACCAAGAAATGCTTTGAAATTTAATAAACCGTAACCGGTATTGTTGTGGTGCAGCACGCGCTACTTGCCTATTAACGAAAAATTTTCAGATGCGGGAAACGTGTGTCGCGCGAATTCAAAAGTTTCGATAATTACAGACTTTGTATGGAAAAGCGTAGCTTTCAAACTTGATTTTCTTTTCAAACTTTCAGAGTTTTGTTTTGTATTTCGGATATAAGGTAGGAACAAGTCTACCAAATTAAATGAGCTGATTATCAATTTAAAAATTTTCTTTTTTCAACCTAAATTAGCACATTTTTGAAAATCATAGCTAGATGGATAATTATGAAAAATTCAAATAACGAACTTCGGAAGCGCATCCCATTTGACAACATATTGCGCATTTTATACATGAATCCTTGGCGATCGTTATTTTAAAAACATCCAGAAAAACAAAATTTTGCGAGTCGACTTGTGGATAAATCGAACTGCTGGTAAAATGGATCAAATACAAGACAGGGGAATTTTCACAAATACTAAAAAACTTCGTCACCTTGAGAGACGTATTTGGCTCACTCGAGACTCAGTTGCTAGACGAAAAGAGAATTGAAATTGCTGGAAGTTTTAAAAAATCATGTAAGTAACCAAGAGTTTTGTCATTGATCAAAGTTAAACGTTCTGCTGTTCATAATCGACGTGTTGAATAGAGCATCTTGCAGGTTTCACTTCCATGACTTTACTAGCTTGTATTTGTTGGCTTCTTTTGCCGATTTTTAAAACCTAACTTTCCCGGTTTCCTGGTTGGATTTTTACAAAAAAAGTTTAAGATTTCTCAATCTGTTGATTGTCTAAAAAACCTTTCTTTGTATAGATCTTCTTTGATGATTCCAAAGGCAAAGCGCAAAACAAAAATTCGTCACGTTCGAGTATGGCTGTTTCTCGATTCTTTCCAAGCAGCGCTCGCACAGCGAGAGTAGCATATTTCCCGCTCTTTTCCATCTATTTTCCTACCAAAATTGACACCATACCGCTACCGCCAAAACAGTTAATAACTACAAGAATGATTAAAGCTTAACACTTTATAAGTTAAACTTAAGTACTTCTGGACTCCCAACAGTCATCTCTTGTAATTTTTAGTTTAACATATATTCAAATTTGTTGTACTATGTAATTAAGAAATGGTCCATGCTTGGCGTGCGTCTATCGAGTTATGGATGCACGCGGGAAGTTGGGAGAGCACGAGA
>JAOBRG010276092.1:0-16152 GCA_027574985.1 Umimayanthus nakama | reverse complement strand
TTGCGATTGTCTACAACTGTACCAAATTTAGTTCAAATCTGTTAAATAGAACCAAAGTTATAAAGGTGTGGTGGATTCCACCCCCCCCGTGACCAGCCAGCCAAAAAAAGCCCGTGTAAGATAGGGTTAAAGTGGAACTGTTGTCATCATCCTTTACAATACATTGGTATTTCGCTGAAATTCATCAAATTAATTACAAGCAGTTTCAATATAATTAGATAAAAGGAGTTTTATTTTTGATAACAGCCTATGCAAAGCTTATAATAAGTACTGTAGTTTTATGTAAATGCGATTTTGAGCTATGTACAATTAATACTAAACAGCAAAACCTTGTTAACTAATTGTTTAGGAAGCTATATAAGGGAACTACAAGTTTATAGTGCTTAGGGGCTAAACCTTAGTGGTTACTCCTTCACTTACCATCTCAAATTTGCCACGACCATCTCCCATCTTGCCGGTGTCCTTGTAGCTCAGTAAATCAACGGTGATCTGCCCTGGATGTCGTTGTTCGTACCCAACAAGGTCACCGATTGTTTCTCTCTTCCTCTGTTTAGGCCCATTTCTTTTCTAGAGTTAGCGCTAACTAAGAGTTAAATATTTAACTCACGATTTAGTTTACCTCCTTAAAGATTGACTTGAGCTGTCATCTTGGATTTACATAACTGGGTTTATTTCATGTGTTCTTCAATAATAATTTGGAAAGACCAGATGCTTTTATAGATGAAGGATTTATGTTCAAAGTTTTGCCTAACCCTGAGCTAACTTTAACTCACCATCGAACAACCGGGCCCTGCAGAAGGTTTTATTTGAGATATTTAGTTGAACACATTTAGGGCGTGTTCGATTCACTCTATTTCGGAAAAGAAACAAAAAAACAAAATAACTTTTTTCGACCTTATTGGTCACAACTCCTGCCAAGTTTGAAGAAAAGCACAACTGAGTTATATCTTTTGCCTCAGTCATTGCTTTTAACTAGACTTTTGACTGTTCCATAAATCAGTAGATAATTTTGGATTTTCATTTTTATTTCGGATTTGACGGAATAGGGTTAACTGAACCTTGTCACATTTTAATCTAATAATTGACTCTACACTATTTTTTTAAACTTGTTTTTTTTGACATAAAGATATTAAATTTGGTAAATGTGTAAGATGAAAATGATCTGTATGCGTGTAGCTAGTTATTTTATTCTCACCCATGGTCAAATAAAATCGTTTCATTAAATCAAGAGTGAATTTTTCAAGGAAATACGTATCAAGTTTGTTTGCTTTTTCACATATTTCGTTCGTAGTTTCCAATACCATTTAAAATGGAACTTTTTCTACAGTTATATTTCGTTACTATGTTTGCTTGTATCCCATTTGCTTATAGGAAGAGTGGTGACCTTTGCTGATGGAACTAACTGCGGATCGACAATGACTAATCCTGTTGAGCTCAAGTTTATCTCCAACATCTTCTCAAAGAACACTGCAGAGAATATAATCTTCGTTGACTTCTTTAACTGGCCAAAGATTAGAAGAGCAGATATTATAAACAACACCTTCGTTGACAACCGTGAGACTGACTTGTTTCCCAGTTTCTTTAGACGTAGCACAAAATATGCTGTTGTTGTTTTGAAAGAGGGCAACTTTTCTGTCCATGAAAACAAATTTATGAATCCAAATTTCACATTTCAAATGTCTACCATGCTTTACAACTTCAAAAGTACTGTAGCAGCACAACGGAACTGGTGGGGAACTGATGAACAGTGTAGCATTAGAGATAAAATTTTCGACTTTGAAGATCGCGTGCAGCTGGCAAAGGTTAACTACTTCCCCTACCTTGCATCGGCTGATACAAGTGATGCTATTTCTGAAAGCATTCCCAGGAAGTCGTGTTTTCTCAGAGGGAACCAACTTGGTGGAACGCTGGAAGAGTCTTTGGTACTGAATTACCAAGGCTCACCCTACATAGTTACGGACGATCTGATTGTGCTTTCAAACGGTTCACTCACTGTTGCTCCGAACGTTTCCATAATATTCCCTCCTTGTTCAGCTTTCGTGGTTCAAGGGCATATAGCGGTGGAGGGTACAGCAAATGAAAACGTGAGGTTTTTGTTGGAAAGACGTTACAACAAACTACGTCTTGAAGGAGGTGCAGGCCCTTGGGAGGGTAGGGTAGAGATACTCTACAATGAAACTTGGATGTCACTGTGTCTGGGTTACAGAGGCTTTCAAAACGAAGGTTTAGTCCTCTGTCAGCAGCTAGGACATAGTTATTCTAGGTACGAAGCTTTACCCTATGTCAGTTTGTTAATCAATAACTGAAAAAAGTAATAGCAATGACTCTGTGACAGACAATTTAGTAATTTGCTTAAAATAATACAAGTACCAGTCTCAAGATTGTTTTTCTAATAACTTCACTTGTTTCAAACACTTGCCATTTCTTTTTCTGAAGCTTAGTTGCCCGTTCTTAGCTTCTCCACTACTTACACTAAGTTGTATTCGATTTGAAGTCTTCGCTTTAGGCCAGGGCATGCTTCCTAGTTTGTACAAGTGATATACGGTTGTTGCCTGTTAGTCCTGGTTTAGCTAATGTGTTACCTAAAACGAAATTGTTTTATACTAGGGACTGCGTAGATGAAAGGTACTAAGATTTTCTGAGAAAATACATTTTGAGCCCCTTCACTTGCCACTAGTCCCTCCCTCCTGTTTTCAAAGCAGCTGGGCGATGACGGAGGACGGGCTGAAGGTTAAGTTAATGCTTTTATACCTAAAATACTGTGAACATAAGGGTATCAATCAACATTTAATATGGAGAGCCACTGCAGATCTTCCAACAAATAACTTTGATAAGCCTCAACTTGGCTAGCTATAGAACTTGAACCTATTTAAAGTAATGAGCGTCAGTTAATCAACAAAAAACCTTGCCACAATGAATACAATCATTAATCAAACTGGTATCAAATATTCTTGTTGTAGCTACTCCAGTTACCGTGCAAGTGGAAAGGAAAACTTCTTTATTAACAATGTGGCCTGCACTCCAGGACAAGACAATGACATCACAAGATGCAACCGACCCAAATGGTCATTTGGCTCGACATGTCGAGGATACATCGCATTTGTACGCTGCCACAGAAACTACTGGGCCGGCATGCACTTAGCAATATCACACAAGAGAAGTAAACTTCACCATCTGTACCTTGAAGAGGCTGGATACGCATACAGAAATGACATTAAAATGCCCGGCTATGGCATCCGTGTTGATTACAATGACCACGATATTACCGCGCTGAAAATTGTCAACTCTTCTGGGATGGGAATGCAGATTGTATATAACAACCCCTTGTCACACAGATCTTTCATGCCAAACACGTCTATTGTTAACACTGCATCGCACGGCCTCCGGTTCTTGTCACCGTTTATGACACTTACTCACGTAAACATCAGCGGCACTGGAGGCAAAGGTATTTTGTATGAAAGCAACTGGGAGGCAATGAACGCGCATACTTCAGATATGGCAAGTCCGGAAATACTGAACGTTCTTCCTCTTTGTTTTCAGAATAGTACTTTTTTAGAGGAAGAAAAGACATTTTATTTTGGCTACAAGGATTTGGTTCCTATCAGAAAAACATGTGACCTCGTCTTTAGCACAGAACCAGGATACAAGATTGCAGTGCAGATCGTCTACCACAATATCCAAGGCTACCAAAGCTTGCAGATCTTTGATGGTGCGAATGGAACATTTAGAGAGAGAATGTGGGAAATTAGGCAGCTAAGCTGGCAAGACAGACCTGTAATCAACTCAACTGGGAGACACCTCTTCTTGCGCTACACCAAATACCAAAGTAGAAACCCAGTTCTGCATTTCTTAATCTTCACTGTAAAAGGTGCAATACTATTTAAAAGTTAGCTTATGTGACCTTAGTACCTATGGACTTAATTAGGAGGCCAAAAATGCCGATGCCATCATTTCAATTTTTTAATCCTTTGTTCTTCTTCTTCTTTTAATTCTTCTTTCTCTTCTTCTTCTAATTCGTCGTCGTCTTCTTCTTCTTTTTACTCTTCTTTTTCTTCTTCTTTGTCCTCCTGTTCGTCTTCGTCTTCGTGTTCGTCTTCGTCTTCGTCGTCTTCTTCTTCTTCTTTTACTTCTTCTTCTTCTTCGTTTTCCCTTCTCGGTTCTTCGTCATTCGTTCTTCTTCTTCTTCTTCTCCCTCATCTTTTTCTTCTTCTTTTTCGTCTTCTTCGTCTTCTTCTTCTTCGTCTTCTTCTTTGTCGTCTTTATCTTCTTTTTCTTGATATTACTATAAATTTTATTATTATTATTCTTAATTTTATTATTATTATTGTTATTATTGTTATTATTATTATTTTTATTATTATTATTACTTTTATTGTTGTTACGGCAGTATGGTACGTCTGGATGCCAGATGTTAAAAAAATTTACTTCTGCTAGGCACCAAGCGCAATATTCTCAGTGTTCATGTAATTGTCTTTCTAACTCATTTAAATCTAAACTATAAAGTTTGTTGGAATAAAAATGTTCATCAATAACTTTAAAATTATCTCTAATAGTTTCTATAACATCGATAAAACACGTTCATTGTTCAGCACGCAATTTTAAAAGTCAGGCTATGTTCAGGCTGCTGCTTAGCACTGCCTTCTGCATTCTCTTTACAACGTTTCTTCCCTTCAAGGGGCCCAATTACCTCTACGAAGATACTGTACTGACGTACTTCATATCCATGGTGCTGTCGCTTTAGCTCCAGCCGCAGAGGAGCGTACTTTGTTGTCTTCTCCTCTTTGTGCTCACTGTTCTCTACCCAGGGTCCGCTCTTTTCTAGTAACGTAACTGTCTCGCTTTCCCGGTCAACCAACCAACCTGTTTGCTCTTTAGTCCGGCTGATCCGCGTAGATTGGGCTATCCAAGTATGCTGTCACCATGGCCTTGATTGTGCCGGTGAAAACCAGAAATTATTATATTTATTGTTATTATTATTATGTTTATATTATTATTATTATTATTATTGTTGTTGTTGTTATTGTTATTATGATTATTATTATTATATTATTATTATCATTATTACTACTATTGAGTATGATAAATTTGTATTTGACAGAAGAAACTGTTTTATCTGACCCACGAGGAACCATAAGGATAACTACATGCGTGACTAGTGAAACAAGACAGGAAGGAATAAGCATCGGTGGCAACCGCATTCGTAGCCTCGTTATTAATGACTCCTTAGTTCAGAGATCTCAAAGCTACGGTACGTAAGTTGACGTAAAATGTTTTGCGACAGGCACACAACGGGGTATTTTTGTCTGAAGTATACAGTGCCGTAAAATATTTACTATTACGTCATTTCATACCAGACCAAGTAATGTTCATCTATAACTTAAAGAACCCCATAACGTACCCTCCCTTCATTTCAGCAAACGTCGCATAATCTAATAAAAAATAACAAATCCAGTTTTTTATTATATTAAAAAACGGAATCATTTGAACAAGTGTTTATGTTTAACAGCACTTAAGAGATTTTTTTTGAATCCTAGTGTAAATATTGATACTATGCAAACGTGAGTTTTTAAAATTGAAACGTTACTCAAGTTTTGGATAAAACCTGCTATTGTTATTACTATAAATATCATTTCCTTCAGCACTAGCTAATTTTATGCTTTTTCATCTTTCGTAGGAATATCAATTATGCCAAGAACAGTTGACCACGCGCTAATCGCAGTGTCGTATGTAAGGTTAAACAGACACGGAATCGTAATGAACGGAGCCTTCTCGGGTTCAATTAAGATACTGCAGACCGAAATCGGAAAGTCAGTGGGAGATGGCATTATGATACAGAGTGACGGTAGGAGGGAAATTAGTATAATCAACTCGACCATTATCGAAAGTGGCGATCGCGGGTTGCGTGTTCATGGTAATCGGCTACATATGAGAACAAGGCTTTTTATCTACGGGAGTGAGTTCCTCCAGAACGGTCGTGGAGCTGTATTGGCCTATAACGATTATCAAGGAGACCAGACCAGTATGGTGTTTGACAACAATTCTTTTATCGAAAACCGTGGAACAGTGATTGAGGTTTTGCGGGGAACATACCTTACCGATTGGGTTTTTACCCATAATCTATTTTTCAATAATTCAGGTAAACATAACCAGTGTTATTGATACATTTAATCTTCTTTGTAGCACCAAAAATATCAATCAAATAACCTTTTAACTGGCTAAAAGGTTTGATTGTAGCAACTTTTATTTTTTTATTTTTTTCAGGAAATTTTGTGTTGGGTACTGGCACGTCGGATCGTACAAACTCAAACTATAGACCTGGTTACAAAATTCAAGGTAACCGGTTTATTTCAAACCTTTGTGAGCAAAAAGGCATCATTGACATTCGAAGGGATTCGAAGCTGTTATCAATAGATGGAAATGTGTTCAGCAAAAATCGCGGAGTAAACGTTTTGATCGAAGGAACTGTCAGTTTTGCTCCTTGTAGAATTGGGTTCAACACTTTTGAAGACAACTTCTCTCCGACCGGTGGGGTGCTTGAGATACTGAGAATTGAGCGAGACTTGAGAATTGCTAACAACACGTTCATTAGAAACGAGGCTCAGAATGTCGTGTTTCTTCAAGTTGTTGAGAGCATTAAACCTAATATGGTCAAGAAAATCTTGCAACTAGCTAACAACACCCTGGAGTCGAACAAACCTTTGGTGAACAAGAGGCCAAAGCTAGAGTGTGCCGTGTCATTATCTGGAATTTATACATTTAAAGTACTGGAACTTCACTACAATAAACTAAACAACAAGAAATTCAAGACTGAGGTTTGTTTGAAATTTCCTGTAACTACCCATAAAAGCGAAGTTGACATAACTTTGAACTGGTGGGGAACGCAAGAAGAATCTGTTATCCGTGAACGAATTGTTGACTTTGATGACAATTATGATTATCCAGTTGCAAGATATGCCCCATTTGTGTTACAGGAAAATAATTTTGGCGCTTTGTCTGACAGCAAAGAAAATCGACCAGTTCCCTCCAAGATCCTTTCAGGCCGTTTATACAACTCATTGACATTGAAGGTTGAAAACAGTCCATATTTGGTAAAAACAGATCTTACTGTATTACCGAATGTTACTCTTACCATAGAACCAGGAGTGGAGGTTAGAGTCTCTGATAGGAGAAGCATTCTGGTTTTAGGAACACTAATCGCAAAGGGTACAACGGAAAGAAAAATATCTTTTAAAGCTGTAGAGAGTGTTCCTTTAACGAGCAGAATACCTGTTCGTCTCACCGATGGCAGCTTTCCATGGCAGGGACGCTTGGAGACCTTTTACAACAACACGTGGATGCCAGTATGTGAAGAAAAAGGTAAAGCCTTCGACTCAAAAAACGCGGATGTCATTTGTAAACAACTTGGTTACAAAGGTTCTTCTACTCAAAAACCTAAAAGCCCAGTCATTGAGTCATCGCAAGTAAACTCCATTCCAACTTGGCCTTTCCTCATTAATTGTTACGGTAACGAGAGCATAATTGACAAATGCCAACTGAGACCAGTTTCAGAGAGATGCAAGTCAAACCATTGGGTTAGATTAAGTTGTGCTGAAAGAACATGGGGAGGGCTTCGATTTACCTCAAAGTCAGAAGATGTTCCAATACAGAAACAGTCTGTTTTGGAAAATGTTGAAATTATCCACTGCGGCAAAAGACACGAAACAGACGTCGCTGGAATAGAGACTGTCCTTTCTGTCCCAAAGCTAAAGTTTGTCTCCGTAAAAAGTTGTAGCTCTGGAGGTTTAACAGTTTTTTCACCGGAAGATAACTGCGTTGTAGCTAAGTCTACCTTTTCAAATACTGGAAAAACTGGTGTTAGTGTTGTCAAATCGCAGGGAGGAACCATCCTGGACCGTGTTGTCGCATCACACAATAAGCATGCAGGTGTTGTATTTGCTGCACCAAACATTGAAAACGTTCCAAATCTCTTTAATGGAAGAGTAAATCTTTGTTCTTCTATTGAAGAGATAAAACTCGAAAGTAAAGCGTTGTTATATTTTGATACTCCAAGTTTAAAACCAACTTCTGCAAACGAGAACTGTCGAAGGACACTTATAGTGAGTCAAGATCGTGGTGTGAAGCTGACTTTGTTGTATTATCAAGGAGACCAAAGAATCCAGGTTTATTTGGATGCGAGGGGAAGTCCTCAGTTCAACAAGGGGAAGAGCCGTCATTATGACGAGATGAAAGTTTTCCTAGGGAAGCCCGTGTATGCTCCACGTCAGACAGTAGCGCTTTACTGGAGTGGCAGTGTGCACTCGAAGATCATGATTCAGGCGGAAAGTTATCACCTTAACGGTAAGTTAAACTGTCAGATATTCCTGCGCGTTATGCTGCCAACAAAATAGGGGATATATAATGCCTGCTTCGATTGGCTAATTGATGGCAAAATTGGTTTATATGTCAGGGATAAAAGACACTTATTTTGATTCCTAAAAAATGATTAAAGCCTTACAAAAGCAACTGGGTTTGTCTATAAATTGTGATATAGGTACGTGTAGATAGACACAAACGTCTCTACACACGGTTGAGCAAAGATATATATGCAAACCCTGCTTTAATGGATAATAAAAGTTAACAAATTCTCAGTAAAATGGCTTTGTAATTAGAATGTAAAAGGATACTCAACAAGTTAAGAGCGCTCGAGTTGCACTAAAAGTGTTTTTGATCTTCTGGTTAGGTATTTAGAGCTAAGGTGCTACTTATTGTTTTATTATAGTTGTACTGATAATTAAAATAAGTTAAACAATGACAATGTAGAGCAAAATGTTTTTCAGACGGGCCTTGCACATTTGAGAACGGTCTCTGTAGTTGGTCGACACTGAGGAACATCACCGTCCGACATTTGAACATGACCACCATGTGGTGGACAACTGTCGATCGCTCCACATATCAGGCCGGCTGGGACAGCTCGTACTTATCTCCTACAGGTTCTGATCATTCAGTTTTGTAACGTTTGTATTTTGTTGGTACTTACTGATCTTTGTGGCTATATAAAATTGTTTTGAATTTCTCAGGTTTTTCTTTAATTTGAAATACGTTTTAGTCCATCTAGCTCAAACTAACTAAGGACTGTTTTCTGAAATAGCAATATATAAATTTTATTAGCATTTTATATTATTTCATTAGCTCTATTTATTTAAAAAGGCAAACTTCTAAGTAGCGTTTCTTTCTTAAATTTAGCAAGTTTTTTTCGCTATTTTATTTTAGTTTGTATAAACGTTTTGATCATCAAAAGAGCCGCGTCGTCAGTTTTTGTCAGTTTTATTAAATTTATTGTTACTATTTAATGACCGAACCATAAATTACTCAGCTCGGGCCATGTAATATACAAATACAGCTAACAAATACTACTGTGTATTGAGATTCTACTGACACTTTGTTTTCAAAACTAACGTGGGAGCAGCGATACTCTGTAGGTTAAGATGGTAAATAGTTGTTTTCAACTTGATTGTAAAATTTAACGATAAATAATCAAAGAAATTCGTTCAGTAAAGTAAATAATTGTTACCTATCACTTTAGTTCCTTCTTGTTCTATGTTAAAAAATCCACCAATTGCACGTTAACCACACGTGAAATTAGTATGCCCCTTTTTCAATTATTTCAACGCTAAATGCCAATCAAGATATCAGACTTTTACAATCTTATACACAAATTTATTCATAATAACACTGTTCCAAAAATCATCAGATTCTTTCAATGGTTTATGTTTTGGCAAGAGATTTTCTTTCATTCTAGCTTAATATAGATAGTGGTTTACTTTTTGTAATAAAAAGTATATTGCAAATGGTTGTAAATGTCACACAAATTTTATCGCAACAGGAAAACTGCTGTATGTCGGCAATGGCCGACAGTGGCCGGCCCTCAGCGGTCGAGCTGCACTGTTAAGCCCAACAATCTCGTCCGAGTTAAACATCTGCCAACTCGTGTTCTACTATAGATTAAAACATAGCGGACGTTCATCGCTTTCCCTGTATCTGCAGAAGCAATCAGGTAGAGTGTGAGTTGATTCTGTAAAGGAATATCTTTGTTGGGTTTGCAAAAGAGTCGAGGGTTGTGTTTTTGTTACAGTTTGTAAGAAATGCCACGTAAAAGTTGATCCCAACAGTGAACCTTAATGATTTTATGACCATAATGGTAACGGATTATAGCCCAGGGCTTAAACAGATTCATAATGGGGTCATAGTTGGGTTTATGCAAGATTGGACTTATATCAGTCCGGACCGGCTGTAATTTGGGCAACAAAAAGAGGTTGCCAACTAGCAAATAATAAGTGTAAGAACATAACTAAATCCTTACTCAATAAACCGTGTTTCATCAATACTGATATACAATGGCTGGGCTTATGCTTAGGTTTGCTTTGAATCAAGGTGGGCTATAAGCCGGAATATTATTTTCGGTTGATAGGTGTGCTTATACAAAGTCAAGCTTAAATTTGGGCGGGACTAAACCGAAAATTTGCGGTACCTTGGAACGAAGGTACATAATAATAATAATAATAATAATAATAATAATAATATTAATAATAATAACAATAATAATAGCTTTAATGAACATTCCAACAAAGTTGGCTCTTCTATGTTACATCTCCTAGGTACATCTGTTCAACGTTACATCTTTCAGTTATCTTTAAGAATAAGACTCTAACATTAGAAATGACTTTATCAATGATATTGAGGATGAATGCATGCATTTTGTTGTAGGAGCGATAAGAGAAGGCTCTAGGACCACCATGCTATTTATCGTAACAAAATATACGGTTATTATCAAACATAAAATATTACCTTTTCTGAGAATGGATCATGCTAAAAGCTGGTGACTTCTTAGTCATTTTTAACCTAAATGATTGTAAATGTTCAGGACCTCATAATACTGAAACATGTTTCCACATTTCTATTCTTATGCTGGGTTTTACTTTCGTCCGTCAACAGGAGGAGAGATTGAGCCCTTATGGAATGTTAGCAACACGGAACTCGGAAGTTGGAGGAAAGTAATTTTGAAGTTGCCGCGAAATGTTGGTCCTTACCGGTTGATATTTGTGGGAGAGTACAATTCCACCACCAACTGGCGTCGACGAAACATGGTTGTGTTGGACGATATCGAGTTAAAAAGATGTTCACGGGGTAAATATATTCATCGCTTGTTATGAAGCAGACTTTCAAGTTGAATCCATGTTTCGTCTTATTTACAAAATTAAGCGTATCTAAGAAAGTTCACTTCGGTGATGAAAGGATGTTTTACATGCAGTACATTTCGAAATCTTCTAAAAGTGTTTCGTAAGGAGTAAGCTAGTAAAAAACAATGCAACTTTTTCTAAATCTTACAGTGAAATGTGAGCTTCAGGAATAGAGTTTTAAAAAAACATAAAGTTTTATGAAACATCTTTGAAAATGTTTGAGCATGCTACCAGTTCATGTTCATTTGAAAGGGATAAGGGGCTCGTAAACAACTCGCATATACTAATTTATATTATTTATGTTTTGGCAGCAAATCAGTGTTTTGATATAATTTTTCGTTAATTTACATACAAGAGCAAAGCCACAAAATTTGGAGGATAAACGTGGAAAATAGACTTTCAATAATTAGCGATAGAATATAAGACTAACATATTAACAATTTTAGTTTGCTTTCTTTGGCTGCATCAATACTTGAGGAATCTTGCAATTTCCACAAACTTTGATTTTCTAAAACTGCATCCAAGCTAAAAATGAAGACACACTAACGGAAACAACCATTTTCCCCTTATATTGTGAATAATAATACTCTTAACCCTCGGAAGTCCAAGCTATTTACTGTTACAAGTAAGCCCAAGGGGGTCATTTGGACCCACCCCCCCATAAATTTTCGAAACGGTTGCACATAAAAGATTAGGCTTTTGCATGAAAGTAGCTTTCGGTTTGCTAATTACTTTCCATTACAACAATCAAGTTTTAATTAAGAGCTGTTGCTATGGCAACGGTCGTTTCACAACATGTCCGCCAATTTGACCGCCGTCTTGGATTTTTAAAAAAATTTTATAATACGCAAAACTGAAGCAAATTTTACTGGAATTAGTAGAAAACATGTATTTTCAGCCTTAAATAGGAACATAATTGAGAAAAGGTATAAATGAAGAAATGAGAACAATTTTTCTCGAAAATTTAAAGTTTTTCATTTTGAACTTTAATTTACATAATTAATTACGCATAAATTAAACATGATGACGTCATGCAATTAACGTCAAAAATGCGCTCATTATCAGATCAAAGGGTACCAAAAGTTTCATTTTGATTGCTTGAAAGCTTCAAAATTGAGATCGGAAAAACCTATGGGGGAATCCATTTGACCCCCCTCCCCCTCTTGTACTTTTAAAGGGGTTAAACAGATTTCTTTAATCATAACTATATCTCAGTACATTGTTTCAGTACAACATCAAGTGCATAGTTGCGACATTACTGGAAATCAAGGGCACGGTCTCAGCTATACATCTACCCCCGACGAAGAAACCACATTTCAAGTACAGCGATCAACAATAACAGCAAATGGAAACTCAGAAACAGGTGACACTCGAACTGGAGCTGTCTACGTAGAGTTGGCCGACAAGAATTTCTCGATCAGTGACAGCTACATAAGTAACAACAAAATTGGAGGAGTGCATGTAAAACTAAGCAACAGTGAGGGGAATGAAGACGCATCCAGTTTGATTTTTGGAAACACGTTTGAAAGAAACTCAAAAGAAACACTTTGGCTAGAGTCTTCTACTGGCCAAGTTGGATCTGTTTCGGTGTCAGGGAATGTTCTGACACATAATCATGGAAACGATGAAGTGAAGATCAAGCACTCTGTGTTTAAAGTTTCAGAAATAACGTGTAACGTTCTCGACAACTTCCTTTACAACAACTCTGGTCTCTTCATATTTGAGTACCAGTTTTCAGACAGAAAAAGCACCAAGCAAAGGTTTAAAAGGAATACCTTATACTTAAACTATGGACGCGGACCAAGCTATGGAACAACGATTTCTTCAAATGGACCTATGGGATACTTCAACTGCAACTTTAAAAATCCGGCAAACTTGTACGAACTTATTACAAAAACTCCAGCGATAACTTCTCTTGTGCACGCAGAATCAAACTGGTGGGGTGTTGGCCTGGAACCGACTATCAAGGCTAAGATACTTGACAAGTCATCTGACTACAAATTGCCAGCAGTGGTATTTAAGCCGTTTAAGAAAGTACCACCACGGAATTTGTTGTCTTGTAAGTATTTGAATGACAGTAAACATTTTTTTTATTATTGTGACCATTATAGACCATCTTTAGATGAACAACGTACGGTTACGGAGTTGACTAAACTTTATAAGATCATTGAGAGATTGGTCAGCAATCCCTTGCCATCATAGTTTTTAACGGGAACTTTTACAGGCTTGCTAGAGAAAGCCATAACTATATGTTCACCCATTTATTATCTTTCTTTTAATGCTTATAAATCCTTTTTTATATAAGAATAGAACTTTAATTGGATTTTTTTGGAAACCAAAGTCTTGCTACCTAATTGTTACTTTGTGCCTGACATAAGTTTGCTTTTCACAGTTGGCTGTCCTGCCGGGTGGATGAACATCGGCTCAACGTGTTTCGTGTACAGAGGAGGTGCGCGTACCTTCAAGGATGCTGAAGAATACTGCAAGGTGTAATTAACAACAGCTGAGTTATTGTTAACACAAAATCTTGCTAATTTTTAAGTCTGGATGCAATTTCGCAGACGGTTACTACAGAGGAATTTATCAGCCTTTCTGTTTTCGTGTTGCTGTTCTTGTGTGAAAGCAAACAATGAAGAAGCAACGAAAACTATAGTTAATAATGCTCTATTGCACATAAAGTGTTAGACTTCTGCCGTAACATAACTTCGAAACTAATTGTAGTTGAGTTGTAGCTCTCTTAATAGAGAACTTACGCAAGAAAAACACATTCGTCAACAAGAACGTTGCAAAACAATAGGTTTAATTGCAGAATACAATGAATTCACGTGCGATCGGGAATGCAACCAGCAACCGTTTTTCTTTTTAGAAAAGTGAACGTAAAAAGCTCAAATATTTGGTTTTCTAGGGAACGTAAACATCAATGTTTGAATCGTTTCAATGTTCTTGAGGCTTCAGAATTAAAGTTTCTAATTGCTTAAGTTTACACACCTTCACTAAAACCTGCACGTGTAGAAACCAACGAGCTGCGCGGACCAGAAAAGGGGAAACTACAAGTTGAAAATACAGCAGATGTTTTCGTTGGCGTTTGCGTCCCATTTGCTCTCATATCGCTCAAGGTGCATCCTTGTGAAACAGATGCCTTCTGGAAAAGTTGGTTGTCATACCACTGTTTTAACTAGCGATAATGATCTTCGTTTTAATTTGCGATACTGAGATATTGTACTTTGTTAATTTCAGTACTACGGTGGGCACATTGCGTCCATACATGTGGCTGCAGACAGAAAGTTCATTGACCAGATCATGAGAGAAGCAAGACTACACGAAACGCTACCTCCTCGTGTTTGGGTGACTACTGATGAACTCCAGGTTTGTGCGTTTTGTGTTCCTTTTTGCTGGTCTGAGCTTAAGGAGACATCAAGCTGCTGCGATATAGGCAAACCTGATTAATTTCTAGCACCTCATTTTCCTCATGGTCAAGTACCTGCATGCATATGGTTTGATTGGTGCATAAGGCAATCAGCAGACATTCTCCAGCCAATTTGATATCAGGAGAACGTCATATGCATTCTTAGTCCAAAATGGAGATTTGCAAAGGCAAACAATGCTGAGGAAGGTGATCAGTCATATGCTGCGGAGAAAAACAAAGACACGAATAGTCACCTCTTGTGATTTTTAAACTAAATAAGCTTTGCTTGTATGCTGTAATTAAGAAATGGTTTATGCTTGGCGTGTGTCTATCGAGTTATGGATGTACGCGGGAAGATGGGAGAGCACGAGAGAAGCTTTTGAGTGGCACGAGGCGAAGCCGAGTGCTTCTCTAGCTTCTCGAGTGCTCTCCCAACTTCCCAAGTGCATCCATAACTCGATGGATGAACAGCTAAAGCATGGAACATTTCTTTTAGATCATTGCCATTTTAAACAAAACTGATAAATTACAGAATTCGCCTAAGCTCTTCTGAACGTTTTGATTGGTTGAATGCAATCACGCGATTTGATAGACGCACGGGCGTGCGTCGATCGAGATTTAGATGCACGCTCGCGCCATACAAAAAGCGCGCGAAAAACTACCAGCTATGTTCTAAACAGTTTTTAACAACAATAACAATAATGTTAACTACTTATGAACCGAGAGTGAGGTTTGCATGGGGAACATTGAACCGAGGCCATGCTGTACTGACCGAGCGATATTGAGGTCAATGCGTTAAGGCCGAAGCTTGATACCCTCCGTAAAACCAAGTTTTCAAGGTTAATAAGTATTTTATTATATGGCATTTTCAGTTTAAATACAACAAAAACACTGTGAAAGTTGATCTTTTTGCTCATTCGGTTCTTCGCGCTCGTATGTCATTAACAAAAATCGAAAATGCCCGCGATCATGGGAATAACGAAAAAGCCAGACCACTCTACTACCAATCCGAACGCATTAAGTTTTACTGCCCTGTAGTGATAACTAACGATACCTTTGAAAACCGCTCAAATGTGTTTTATGTTGTAACAGTACCAGTAACTTGTGTTTGCATTCCAATTTCAAGAAGGCGGACGAGACGGGACTGTGTATGGTGCAAAATGGACCAGGACAAAACCGACTGATGAAACTACCTTGCAATGATCTTAATTCGTTTGCCTGCACAAAGACTGAAGGTAAGGTTCTGGTAAAGGTTCCTTCTTGTAGGGTCCGTGTTTCACTAACATGCAATACAATGCAATGAATTCAAATTATATGCATTTCAGCTCTTTCATTCAGGGGTTTTTCTTGTGGCAAACGTTATTCCGTGTCGCTTTTTCATATCAGAAATTATTACTCGGGCCGAAGGCCGCGAGTTATAGTTTCGGCTTTGCCTTATATTTTTAGTCGTGTAGAGATGTTTTGCGCATGCGTTACGCGAATCAGTTTGAGCCTGGTGACTAAAGTAGACATATTATTATGGTATATCTA
>JAOBRG010275981.1:0-16153 GCA_027574985.1 Umimayanthus nakama | reverse complement strand
ACACAATGGGAGATAATACAATTTAGCACTCCTGGTGTTGTAGTTATGAACTTCATTGGCCACTGGAAAATAGTTGTAAATATTAAAAGTAAGTTGTAAAAACTAAACCAGTATGCAGGGCAAACCAAGATAAAAAGTTGTTTTTCATTAATTTTGATGAGGTAGGAAGCTGAAAAACTTTTACTTCCTCAATGGAATAAAAGAAAAATAACTAGATCAAGCCTCTAGATTTTGGATGTTTGAATGTAGGAACATTTGTGTTGTCCAGTTCCAGCAAATATTCGTCTTTTAACCAGTAGTACATACTTTGTTTTAGGACCTGCCCCGCCCCAAGCCTCCAGATTTTTCTCTTGTTAAACACCCCCTGGGTCCTCTGCGAAAACTTTTCATAATTGTGAAGAAGATTGAACCTTGACATAAAGATATTAAGGAACCACGGCAATGGATTAGCTAGCACACTTGTAATTGTAACTCTGCACTAATAGCAATGTCAGAATGGTTCTTCAACATCGTTCTCAACTGCAAGTGGTCTCTCTGGGAAACTTATAATATATTACTTCACCCAGCTTGCATCCAAAATTCTGTAGGATATTGGCTACTCATAACATCCAACAAAATTCCAATTCCCACCACAGGGCAATTAACTTTCACTCGTCTGAGATGAGTTACTTTCGTTGTAGACAACCAATTTTTCTGACTCACCTGTCCGATTGGACAAGCAGAACTGATGCATCATTCAATCTGAGTTTATAACCAAGGGAAACAACCACAGCTAAAATGGCTGCTTTGAAAGTCTTTATTATTTGGTGTCGACAGGTAGATACAATGCTCTGATGTGATATTTAAAATGTTTAAGCAAACATGTGCACAAGTATTTTCTTTGGCCAAGTGAAAATTGCTTATATGGACAAGCAATACTCAGAATCTACTTGTCCAATGGGCGAGTGAAGAAAGAAAAAATTTGATTGCCCGGTTCCATGGTGGTTGGTGTTGGTTTTGGTATTCTCTGGTACATGAGTATTTGCATAAATGAAAAAAATCTGTAAAACTTTAGAGTTCTGAGGGGGAGGGGATTCCTTAAGCTTAGACATTTAAACGATGTATTTGCTAAACCTTTGGGCTTTTCAAAAATAATAGAACTCTATAAAACAAGTGAGTGATGAAGCAAAAACTGTAGAATTTGATACGGAGTTTATTTGAGTAGGGCTTATTTTTTATCCCCTATATAGCTTATAATTAAAAACCTAAATGCTATGAATATAGAACAAGTTTAAATGAGTTTGAACTAACAGGGCTAGGCAACAAAATATTTAACCAATGTGAACATAAAAGTATTCCACACCCTCAATTTGTTCTTCCTAATCAGTTGGTTGGGAATGCAGTACTTGTTCAAGGTGACGCCTATTACTATATATGCCCTGATGTGTGTGCTTGAGGAAATGCGGTAGCCCGGTTTTTGATAGTGGCTTTGGAAAATATCTTACTGAAACTGGAAAAAAATAATCCTCGGCTTACCTCCTGCCCCCTCTATGCATTTAAGCAAAAATTGAGTTCGGAGTATCAAAATGATGCAAGTTTCTTTTGCCATTAACTGTAGTTGAGTTTCTAGACTTGTACTCTATTTTAGCGTAATGACTAAACGATTAATATCACATTTGATAAATGTCAATATCGCTCCCCCAGTGTTGAATGCTGTAATATTGTTTCACGAGAGTAGTTTTGCACTCACTAAACTGGTTTCAACTAATCATGATTGAAAAACATTTTTTTACAGTTTTTAAACTTAAAAATTTTGTACGCAATCAGTTTTAACAGGAAGTGTTATTTGTTACAAAATTTGAAAGCTTAAAAATCGCTCGTGAAAACCTATCAACGCGTGACGGTACCAACATATTTAAGTCGAAGAAGATTAATATAATTATGTTTATTGTATGAATGCGGTACAAGACATTATGACCATGTTGGGTGCTAAGTAATATTACGTGGTTTGTGCGGAAAGTAGCTGATTTGTGCATATTTTGCGGAGAAATTTATACGAAGTGGCAGTTTAGTACGAAAATCTCTTATATTTGTTGGATTATTTTGGTCAATGTGCTCTTATACAGTCAAAGAGTTATAAACTTAAATACCCATTTTTGGGATTCGAATCATTTGTGCTGGGTACTTTTATCAAACTATTTCAGAATATATTAGCGAAAGAAAAGACGCAATCTTCATTGTACTTAAGCAAAACTGATTTTTTAAATTCTGAACGACTCGAGCACATTCAAAACTTAAATATTTTAACATATATGATATGGTTCGGTTTTAATATATACATGCTTAATTTTCTTTTGATATGAACAAAATTTATGGAACAGTGAGGCTAAACTGAGAACAATTTAAAACAGTTTCAGGCTCAACATTGCTGAAATAATCTGTATGTTAAGAACGATAAGCCTTCGGCTCTTGAGCTCAATGTTTCATAAAAGCGTGCTCTAGACCAAGAAGCTTCGTATTATATAGCAAATCTTTCACTGAAGATAGCCCAAGTTTCATGCTTCATCGTAGTTTGTCCTTTAAATAGTTTCGTTAAGCATTCATGTGCTAATACTAGGTGTAAATCAATTTTGATATATTAAGACTTGCGTTTGGTAAAGGAAAACTTGGAACACTCTTCGGTTTTTGGATGTTATGAAGGAACCATCCAGGCCTCTCAGATGATAATCGTTGTGCATTTAAATACTTTATCTACATAACACACCAAAAGAAATAAAATTTTATAAACTTAAACTTGCGATCTTCTTGTTCTGAGAGACACGCAACATCAAACACTTGGAATGTTCAAGATACGTAAAATAAATGGCTTTTAACTGAATGTCTATTCTAGTCCAGTTGGAACACATTTAAAACACGAGCACAAACTGACAAACCAATATTTTTTGTCGCATGCTGTGCACGTAATTATTAGCGGATACATAAACCTCGTTCAATCATGTTTTAAAAGATTGATCAGTTCTGGAAATACATTTTATTCTCCAAAACCAAGCCAAAGAAACTGAATGAACCTTATCATGTTTTGCTTTCTTCATTTGCTCTCAAGCCCTCTCGCAACTCCAAAATGTCTGTACAATCGCGTGACCTTAGTTCTTTCGCGTTTTGGTATTCGATACTTGAATTTATCATGTATTTTAAATCGTTTTGCTTTGTAGTTTACATGTAATCTTGCCTGATTTGCTTTCGCTTGCATGACTGTGGACATAAACTTAGCCGTTTTACTATGAATTTCATTTTCTCACGGAATCTGACATGTCTGTTGCCGTCCCTGTTACAGGGCTAGTGGATATCGAAAACCACTGAACGTCTAGACGTCTGCAGCTATTTCTGTCGACAAGCTGTTGTAAGCGATGGCAAAATTTTCCCTATCTGTGCCGTTGTAACAGCTGGCACAACGTGCATGCGTGCTTTTCGGTAACAGCCAGATAACTGTGCACAAATTAACTGTGCCGAAAACAACAAGTCGTGCCTCTGACATATGCATTGACGTCGTTCTGAGACGCTAGGCAAGTTTCTGTAAGTTTCTTCTTACAAAAATCGTGCCGTGTAGAGCTATAAAAGCTGACAGTGCATCGTGTGCAGAAATGTTCAAGTACGAACTGATTAATTATTTAAACAATGAATAGTCTGTGGTTGGTATAACCTAAAACATGCAATAAACTTCCTTTTATAATTCTGTCAAGCGGTCCAACTTAGCCGATTCGTGGTCGATAAACTTGTTTACAGGTCAAGGATGAAAACACTTAACACTGATTTGTGCGTAAAATGTGTCCTTGCAAGCGTGAGTGCTTGCAAGGCTATTGGCCTTAGACCCATAGGGGATGACGTCATTGTGTCTTTTAGTTCCAGCCCAGTTGTTCCAGAAACTGCTTCTTCGTTCTTCGTTGTTTGTCTCGAGAGTCTCGTCAGCATTCCGACGATCGACGATGATATCCGAACATGACCGATATGTCTTTGTAACAGACTCGTCCGTATTTAAAATTCGACCGGAAACGGAAGTTGAGTAACGGGCACGTTTGCCTGCCGAGAAGGGCTGATTCGAACTGTAACTACGCAAGATTACACAGAATTCTCACAGAGACGGAAGACCAGCAGCATATTTCTATTTTCTAACCACCTTTAAGATAACAGTTTCAGCAATGCAAAATGTTATCGTTGAGAATAGCGGTATGCATGATCGGTTTGTTTGTTTATGAACTCAGTTGTTTTTAAACTCAACTTCCTTGATCAAGCTTATTAGTTTACTGAAATGTTCATGTCACTTATCGAAAGTGTCAGTCAAAAACGATTTCAAAACACTTGTAATCGTCAGGATTTTTAAGTTTTTGCTTCCTGTTGTTTTGGACTGCGTAACTTGCAAAATGAGAACAACGGGAATGGGATGAAATTAAACAATAGAAATTAATAGAATGGAACTCATGAAAGGAAGAGGTTATCATAACTTACCAATTCTCTCGTTCTTACAAACATTCACAGTGCAATAATCTATGTTTATACCTTGTCATAACAGTCACTGAACAGTTGTACACACAAATGTAGCTGACCCAGGAACGGTTAACATAGTTTGATTGAACCCTTTAAACAGTAGAAAATGCAGGAAACACCGTTGATTCTTGGCGAAAGCGGCAGCATATGTGATGGCAAATGTATTAAATCGATCCAACATTAACACCATATATAATACTGAACTTATTCCAACCCCCCTCGCTAAAACCATGGATCTACCCAAGCTCAACTGATATACAGTGGTTAACTTATTTCCTTACTTATCGTCATGCTTTTTCTTACCCAGACACATCTAAAATGCGCAGATTGGGTTATTTCCATATTCATCGATCCATTTTTCTCACCAAGGAAACTGGGACTCAAGTTTGTCGGCTTCTCTTGGTGTTTTGACATATTTAGTTTTCTTTATGTTAGAAAACAAGAACAACTTTAAATGCAATTTCGGGCTGAATTTGCTAAAAGCTAAGAACAATCAGCCTCATTTAAAATCAAACGGCTTTATTAAAAAACAAAAGTATCGAAAGAACGGTGTTATCGTGTTCTTAACATATGCTTAATTTTACTTATGGCATTGTCAGTCTTGGATCTGTTGCTCTTAATCTTCGGTTAGTGCTTTCATATTTGCATGAAAAGATTGTACTCTTTTGAAAGCTCATGAGCGAAAGCTCTTTATAAGACAGTTGTATGAAGACAGTACTTAAAAGTCCGTTTGCTTCCAAATTTCTCGCTAGTTTCATTTGTGACTCATTCGGGGAGCCGAGTAAACAATCAAGTAACAGTAATGCCTGTGGCAGGCGGTTTTGTTTATCCACGCGGACCAATCCTGCCCGCACATATCCCAGGGGAAACCCTCTTCCGCTCATCGTGTTTGAAATTATGTTGGGCTAATCCAGAGTTAATCCAGCAAACAAGTCTTTAGTCTCTGGGGACGCTGCTAAAAGCAAAAGTTGATAAGAAAATCACGAACTCAACTGCTCATCACGCTCGCATTACGCGAAAACAACTGAAGGATTAGGTTTGTGTTAGTTCACGCCTGTTTGCGTGCTCAGGCACTGATGCAGAAACTTTTCGTGCGAACATTACCAACGTTACTACATTTGGAAATTCCAAGCTTCACAGAGCACTGACTGACTCAAAAATCAAAGCAGATTTTGGTTAATCATTTCGCTGCGATAGTTTTAGGATAATACAAACCGTGTAGACTCGCAGTCGCTGATTGCCTAGTCTGTCTTCGAATTCTTTTGGCGGGTTGACGGCTGCGAGCCGGCCCCCGTCCGCGCGAGTGATTTTAGTCACCATGGCCATTATTTTCATTATTCCATGCCCGTGCACGCGAGAAATCATATGTTATTGAAACGCGACAGCGATTTCGTGTCATTTCACCTGTTTGCCCTGGTTTCCACAGCCAAACAACGATTAAAATTTCATTTTAGAGGCATTGATAACAGCTGAAAAGAATTTCGAAGAGCTTGACTTGATGTGATCACAAACGCCATTTTGAGTGTGCAGTTTGTTCTGCTTTTTATTTGGTTGTGTACACGGGATCACGGATTGACCCTGGCCCTCGGGCGTTTTCGAACTTGGAGTTCCGTGCCAAAATTTCTTCCTCCTTTTCAGGGCTTTTCACGAAACCGGATGTGCGCCCTGAACGTGTGTGACCCACGTTGTTGCCAGACGTGGCTTAAAGAGTCACGTGACCTTAACTGCGCAGGCGTAATGATGTCATTCATTCGGCGTGCGGATATAAATAACCTTTTGAGAAAGAATTTTCAAGATAACAACAAAGGGTATTCACAAGCAAAGTAGAAAGACGTTCGACTATTGAAAGAGACACAAGACCAGTGGCTCACGGTTTCAGCAAACTTGAAAGAAAGGAAACCGAAATACCAGACTTACACAATCAAGAAAATCGAAAAAACTCAAGAGCGTTTTTACGGGCTTCCAGCAGTATTTATCCATTCGTGTTCGCTTAGATTACGTCAAATTTCTACCATCACATTTGAACGTGCGATCAGGCTTTAGTAGAATTCGAACAAGATTTTTGGTCAGTCGAAAGCGGTTGACTAAAGTATCAGCGAGTAGCCCAACGCCGTCGGGATACCAGCTTCTTTAAAAAGTCTTTATGATTCCCTCTCGTTAGATCTCCGAGGGCTGATTTGTTTAAAAGAAGAATTTCTTGGCGGGTAGACGACCTTGACTTCACATTGGAGGGACCACCGCGAACAAGAAGATCAGCTCGTATAACTCGACGACTAGCGGCTGCTATTGCTTACGAGAGCGGTATGGGTTCGAGAATATCGGCCGTAAAACGAAATGACCACAACGACAACAGGCAAGGCGGTATATTTAAGACTCATATCCCAATCAGAGAAGACGAAGATCGCGCAAGAGACTTGGCCAGGCCAGAAAAGATTGATAATCTACTAGATCGACCAACTTTACCGGAAGCGACGCAATTAGAGCACGCGTGGAACCCAAATGATCGGTCAGTGAACATTTTCGTCAAAGAGGACGACCCCTTTACGTTTCATAGGCACCCAGTGGCCCAGAGTACGGATTGTATAAGGACGAAAAAGGGCTACAACCGTGGTTTTCACATGTGGGAAATATCGTGGTCCACGAGACAACGTGGTACTCACGCCGTTGTTGGGGTCTCCACCTCAAAAGCTTCTCTTCACTGTACAGGGTACCACTCACTGGTTGGGGTCAACGAAGAGGGATGGGGCTGGGATATTGTGCGGAATCGTCTTTATCATAACGAGAAAGGAGTTTCGCAGCTGAAATACCCGGTTTCTGGTAACGTTGAGCAGAACTTTGTCACACCAGATAGGTTTCGTATACTACTTGATATGGACGAAGGAACACTCGCCTATGAGACTGTAGAAGGGAAATATCTTGGCGTTGCCTTTAGAGGCTTGAAAGGCAAGACCGTGTATCCCATCGTCTCGGCAGTGTGGGGACATTGTGAGATCACGATGCACTATCTTGGCGGCCTTGATCGTAAGTATTGTTTTATTTGATTTTTGTCCGTGTTGTGATTTGTGCCTTTTGGTTTTAGACCACTTCCCACCGCACTTCGTTCATTGTTCCCATGTTTGTCCTCACGAAATAAACTTTAATCATGTATTTAAGTTTGTTGGGATAAGACTAAGAATCTGAATTTCATTTTTATCACAACCTCTCGAGTGGGAAGAAAACAGTATCTCTTTGCTTTTCATTTGAATTACCTTTACAAATATCTCTTTATTGGGATCTGTTTGTAAACTGGCGAATTAATCAAGGTTTTTTCTGGCGCTTTTGGTTTCCTGTACGTCAGACGTAATCCACTTGGGAATAGCGGAGTACTTTTGTAAAGAATTTGTCGGCGATTGGCGGTGATCTCTTGATTCCTGCTCACAAATCTACCATAAAAGTGTGAATTAAAGACCGCGGTATCGACAAAAGGACTTGCGCGGGCATAACTTCCAACCAAACACTGAAACAGGTTGAACATTGTAAAGCAGTGAAATCATACTCTGAAACTATAGATTATAGAGAGAGAGTTTTTTATTTTGTGAAATTACCCGCTCGACAGGGAAAAACCAAACCCCTAAAATTTTCGAGAAAACTATTGGTAGATATTTACTTTCGAAAGAATCGAAACTATCTGTGTGTGAAAGCATCGATTTTTTTAGCGCGCGGAATCATTTTATATACAATTCCTTTGTTGGACGTAGTCAATGGAGTTGAATTATTCATATAAAAAGAAAATTGTTTGGAGTTGGCATTCGATTAAGTCTTTGTCGGTGACCTATAAAAAGTTTTGGTTAAAGTGTTACACGCTACAGGTTCAGTTGTAAATGCTTTGTTTGTTCTTGCTGAAAGTTTTGAGTCTTTTGTGACTTTCAAATGCTTCAGCGAACTATTGGAGATGGTCCCCCACCGGGCTTGTTCTTTTATCGCGGGTATAAACACGGTTGAGTTGAGGTCGCGCGCTCAAACAAAGACCCTTTTGGTTGAACAGGATTGGGCGCGTGCCGTGCAGCCACCTGTTGCTTCCATACCTGTAAGACTTTGAAATGATAGTTACTGGGCGCTGCAGCGAGCGTCCTTATTGAACAAAAGATTGTCAGTGAAGACAAGAAAATAGCTGTGAGAACTGTTAATAAACAAAAGATCCAAAGAACATATTGAATATCGAGCGGTGTCTTGTAAAAACTTATCACTACAAAACTGAAAGGGGATCTTGAATGCTGAAATGAGCTGAAATTTCTTATGGCTTCTGTCAACTAAAAACCCGATTAAACTATTGTTTGCAATGGACTAGTAGTGAAAACATAAAAGAATGGGAAAGAAATAAAGATCTATAGGTTTCTTTGATTATGTCAGATGGCAAGCTGAAGCTCAGAGAATAAGAGCTGTGCTCCAACGAACGATAAGTTATAGAAACACTACATTAATGTCATGTGAAGTTTAAAATATGCCAGAGAGCAAAGGAAAAATATAAACTTGATAAAATTTTGGTTCTGTTATAAATATCTATATGACCAAAAAAAAGTCAAGATCCACAAAGTTGTGTCATTTCTGTGGAGATCAGAGGTGAAGTGAATAGAATTTATTGAAAATGTAGACAAAGGAATAAATAAGTAGTTAGCTATGAAACAGGGGAAAGAGTTTTTTCATGCTCTATTATTGTCAAGGACAAGTTTTGATGTTAAAGAAATGGATTGAACTTAAAACTAATAGAAAGTATTTGTCATTTGATCATGGAAATCGTGAGTTTCATCTTAACTCCTGTGTAAAAGTGCAGAGAAATATATTTCAAGCAAAAAATCTTTGAAGTGAATATTAATTTTTTATTTGCTCTTTGTTGTTTTAAGAAACAATTGCTGCTATTAGAACTGCCTGGATTTACCTCACAAGTTTTGTCCACATATGGAAACCAATAGTTCTACAATAGTCAATTTTGCCATGACAAAAATGATTCAGAATACAATTCTTTATTTATTGTCCACTGCCACATGTTGCTGGTAAATTATCTTAAGAACTAAAAATTTAGATAAACTCTTTTCTCAATTACAAAATATTTCACTCATGTTTGAAATATTATTTATTTTGTTTGGCACCTTCAGTGGAGTAGATAATAAAGACCTGCAGTTTTACTTGTATGAAAGTTTTAGAAACTTTTCTTTAACAGTTTTATGCTTTTACATAAAAATACAGTTGGAGTCCCAGCTTTATCATTTGACTAAATATGAAGCTATTTATGACCCACACAACCCATGAAGGACTTGATGTTGTAACCAGTTGAAAAGTCAATGATACAAGACAAAAACCATTATTGTAGCTTGCAATCGAGGGCCATGAAAACTAATATATCATCATAAATGGCGTAATTACCAACAAAAATAGAGTTTTATTATTGTGGTTGTTAGGAGTGATCATTTGCTTGAGTGCCCTACTTTTCAGCCTAACTAATAAAAACTTCAAGAGCTTTCTTTATGCAAATAAGAACGCTTCTATATTAAGACATTGCATTGGCTCACTTAAAACACCAGTTTAACATTAGAGATTTCATATAAGGCAGTAGTATTTCTTTCTACTTGACAGAATGACTAAGTTTGGACTGAGTTTAACAATGTATAGCAGTAGAGAATTCAAGAAACTCGTTCATATCATTTTTGCCCTGACTAGTCACCTTTTATATGTATAGTGCAAATCAAAACTAAACAATATTTAGAAATAATACCAGAAGCTTACTTGTAAATGTGGAACTATCAACGCAAAAAGAGCTTAGATACATGCAATAATACAAACAAGTGTTTGCCAGCAATGCTGTACACACCAGACAGTGTCCTTGTAAAGGCATTTTCTTGACTGTCAACATGACTGATCGTTTTTGTCCCTTTATTTGGTCAGTTAATTAGATTAATGTTGAGATTTAAAGGTTACATAAGGTTCAATTTATTATAAGACAATGTTAGAGTAATGTTTAACACCCTTTCAAGGTACTATTGATTATGTCAAACCAAGTTACCAACTGTGTATTATTATTACCTTCTAGCTGAACCACAGCCGCTGTCCGACTTGTGCCGGCGAGTAGTTCGAAAATCCATCGGGAAGGAAAATGTAACCAAATCAAACATTGAAAAGCTGCCTGTTCCACATACGATGAAGCGTTATCTGTTGTATCAGCAGTGAGACGTGTTGTATCAACAGTGACCCTTGTGGAGTTATAGAGTTGCTGAAGAATAGTATTTATATCCTCTGAGGAGGGAAGGAAGAATTAAGGAACCTATGCAATTTTCACACTGTTCCTCCATGATGGGGAAATTGTGGGACAGCAACAAGAATATTATGAACCTGTGGACAGTCCTTGTCGATGTCATATTTGAGCAATATTGAAAAACAGCCAACATGCTTGCTTTCTTTATTGGTGTTGTGCCTTGGAGGATACACCTTACCAAAGTGACTTGCAACACACCAGCTGTAGCAATGGAACATCATCTTTACATAAGAACAACTTGCCAGATTGGTTTATGCATTCAGTTCTGTTTGGAAGTTATGATGTCAGAAACATGTTACTGTTTGAATTATAAACTGTCATTATCATTATGACTAAGTGCCAATTGCAAGTTTTGCAAACTGTTGCAAGCTGGCATCTTGCAGCTATTATCCAGTTAAATATCTCTTGCAGCTTCAGCATCTTTGCCAATTTTTGTTTTATTTAAAAGGCCAAAAGTTGTTTGCTTATTTAACGTTTTCACTGTGGTAAAAACTAAGAGATCAATCCCTTTGCTACCAGATGTTTTAGTCAAAAACTATTCTCAGCTTTTCATTGGCAAGAATTGATCATCTGTCCACCTATTTTGGTTTCAATCGATTTTCCCAGTTGTTTCAAAAAGTCTATGCTTAAATATGCACCATGCTATTGGTACTGTCCAAGCAGCAAAATTTGCCATCAAAATGAAGAAATGATTTCCATTGGATAATATCTGCAAGTTTTGGCCACAATTCACTGACATTCAGTGATGCTCATTATCGTTATCAAATTTGTTAGTGTTTAATATTTAGAAGTAGCAACACACGAAAGTTGCAATATTCAACAATTACTCCATGAACGTGCTATGCATATGAGCTTTTAGATAGCAGATGAGGTGCGAAGCACCCAGTCGACTATCATAAGCTCGTATCCAACAGGTGTGAGTGGAATAATTGTTTTTTTGAATACCAAACACTGGATAAAAAATCTCGAGTTTTATTTCTACGGAGTTGAGTTTTCGGCCATTTAAGCAAAAAGTTTCGATGTAAGACTGTAGCTTCCATACTTGGACAAATTGCAGTATATAGGATTGGATAGGATATACCTTGAGTAGAGAACCAATCAGATTACCAGAACTTCATTATTCAGTGCTTGGTATTTAATATTGTATTATATTATATACATTAGTATAGGTAGTTTAAACAGAACTCTTCCAATTTTTAACATGGTTGTTTTACAAAATTCACGATACATCCTACCGTACATAACAGAGACATAGATGTCTATATTATATTGACCACCTTCAGAGTGATCTATAGTATACAGATATAAAATACTAATTTTGGTGGTGATAAAATTATTTAAAACTTGGGCATGTTGACTCTAAGACTTAAGATTTGTCAAGCATTTCTAGCTTTTGCTGTTAAAGATATTCAAAGTTATATTAATTAGAAGAGTAATTTAGTTTTATTTGGGAGCATTGCAAATCAAAAATCAGTAAGCCAGCATTTCAAATTCTTGATATTTATTGAACGACTCAAATTAAAAATATAGACCTAGTCAACTAATATATCAACAACGGTCATTTTAAGATCTGAAAAGTCATTAATGAGAAATAAGCATAAGAATCAGGAAGACATAGTGACTAATTTGTGTTTTGTACTCAGACTGGGAGACACAAGAACTTTAGCTCTAAGGCAACAGATGGTACATAAACTTATCTGCAAGAACCAATCAGATTGCTTCATTTCAGTCATATACACTTGGCAAGGCATTATTTATTTTTTTGGCATGAGCATTCAAACTTGGCAGTAGATATAAAATAGATCTTACTAAACTATTTAAGGAAAAGTTAAAATTTATAAACCTTGTAACAGATTATAGGGTTTTCTAGCTCTGTTTGGTATCTTGAAGATTGCTTTAAATATTTATTGGGTTTGGTCTAGTGTTAACTAAAAATAACGTTGTCTTGCAGATTAAGTGTTGTGTATTCCCTTATAAAATTTGCTGTTTGCAAACACGAAGTATATTTAAGTTTTGACGTAATAAAATTGGTTACCTTTTCATTATTTTTTGGCTTCTAAGTTATAAGATTTTTTTCGTTTAATATATAATTATGTGTATATACCATTCTGATTAAAACAAAGGTTAATATGTTTACAACACAACTACTGCTGTTTCACATTTGTTAGCTCATAAAATCTACTTAAAAAAAGACAAACTTTAGAACAAAATATGTTTTCAAGCAACACTACTCAATGTTTTGCCTTCATTATTTGTTTGCTTATAATTGTTTTGTTGTTATGGTTACAGTTCTCATGATCATCTCAATCTTGTGCGTTTTGGAAAAAACCACAAGCAATTACATTACTTTGAGCTCATTTTTAAACCTTTACGCACTTTCAATCTAAGTTGATTTTCAATTTGTTTCTTATTTTTTAAAAAAAATGTATCTATGAAGTATGAAAAAACCAGAAACAGCTTCAGTTTGTTTGCAAACAGCAGGTTTAGGTTGAGAATAGAACTAATGCTCTAAAGAATATCTTTCAAGTAAGTATTAAGCCAAATGTTAGTCGGAAACTGTTCTTGTACTGATGTTATATGCAAACTATCGGGCATCAAAACAGCGCATCTCCGAGTAGCAACCTATTTAGTCCTAAAGACTTTATTAATATTTATTTCAGACTAAGAAAAGCGCTTCAGACTCTATTTTATTGAAATAGCGTAAAATATTTGTCTCAATTAATAACACAAGAAAATGGAAACAACATACTTGTACGTAATATTTTAAAAATTGTCTGACAACTTCCACATCGTCAGAAAGGGCTTTATTAAATATTTCTGATAATAAAAAAAAGTTTGAAAAATGACGACTGTAATTGCTATTGATTGCCGTGACGTCATATCTGTGACGTAAACATAACTGCATCATTGCATTCTTATGAAAAATATTCGTCTTGCTTGTTTTTTTGCTTTCCCAGGAAGAATATTTTGTAGTCAGAAAATAGCTCTGATCTGATATTGAGAGAGAGCGAGTTGTTGTCAACGGTAACTTAACACAATAATTTGCATGAGGCAATTAGCGGAGATATTGGGATAGAGTTTGTCAGCTGTTGATATTATGATGGCCAACTTCATTGAAAAATGAACATGACAACAGAAAAGGGAAATTCTAACTTTGAGTGTTGCATAATTATTGAAAGAAATTCCGGTTGATATGCTGACAAATACCGCCTTTTACGGAAAAGAAATTAAATCTCACATCCTGTGAGTTTTGTACCAGCACGGATGTGCTCAAAGCCAATCGTTATACTTATAGTAAATTAGTTATTTAACACACACAAGGAAATTCAAGCCTTCTAATTTGCCTAATGACAAAAATGTGCTCTCGTGGATTTAAGAGAGGCCAATTTGTCCCAAATCAAGCAATGAATTAGAAATTGGGCAAGGAAATTTGAAGTACTTCAAGTAGAAGTACCCGCTTCCTTTTTCTTGGCATGCTTCGACTTCAAGGAGCCAATGCAACATTGAAACCCAAGATTTCGATAAGCTTAGCCATATAAGTAAGAAATTCGGTCGTTTTGTTTGCCTTCGTGAAGCAATTGTTCAATAGCTTTGATGTAATATTTGGCGAGGACAAACTTAAACTATTAATAGGTTGTGAGACAAACATGGAGCAAGGGGAAGGGTGGTGAAAACAAAATAGAAAAGCGGAAGGGAGAGGTTCAAGGCTTGTCTCAGCTATACACCACGGGTCGGTGACCCGTGTCGGCTGCTGCTAGCAAGGTACGAGTCGGTAGAGTATATGTATAGCACTTACTTGTAAACATGGCGCCGGACGTGCTGTGGTTGAGGCGACAAACTGTTTGTACGTACGTGCTCGATTTGACTGGTGTTGACCCGCCGGTCATGTTCGAGTGTATTGTTTGTTTTCTGATCGGTACACGCGGTTCTACATATATAATGATGTCGGGGGGGGAGTATTTGAAGGCTTAGACTTAGAGAGCGTTAGGCTACCCATAGTTGTTATATTTGACCATTCTAAAACTAAGTCGCCAACCATTTGACTCTTAGTGGATGGTCTCTCGTCGGTGCAAGAATATGTAACAGTTTTTTTTGCTTAAGTTCGAAAGCAATTAAACGGGGGTAGGTTCTGGGGGACTTAGAAAGCATGCTACTCATGTTGGGATGTTCGACCACTCTAAACTAAGTCGCCAACCATTTGCCTCTTATCAGATGGTCTTTGTCGGTGGAAGAATGTCTATCAGCTTTATTTTGCTGAAGTGTTACAGCAATTTAACTTGATCATCGCGTTTGTGTTTTTTTTAAAGCAAGCCCCAAATACTTGCTAACTTAGGCCGTGGTTTGTGTTTCTTTAGTTTGTCTAAAAACGGAACAATAAACACAAATAGAACGGTATGTATTGGCGTGAGAAGTGAAAAACAACACGAAAAACAGAGTGGTATGTACGTCATGTTCCTGGTGCCGTATTTGTAGTTGACGAGTGTTTTTCACACCAATCACCACGGAAGCGCCAGCTGTACAGACAATAAATTGACCTAAAATAACCCGCGAAATCCCCTTTTGGATTATTCCCAAACGGGCGTGCGCTGATTTCATTCTGCAACCTGCAGAGATGAAGTAGACGCTTTTTTATAAGAACAAACTTTGTAAGAACACCCAGGCTGAGATTAACTCAAAATTTAAGAACAATTTAAAAACAATCAACAGTTCGGGCAACTAATTCACTGTTTGGTAATATCAGGAATAAAAACAAATTTAATTGAGACTGAAATCGCCAAAGTTTAAGTTAACGTCAATGTTTCGTAGAAAGAAAAACAAAAAACAAACGAAAAAATGAGCATATCATGTGAAACGGATTTCCCCCCTTCTCCCTCAAAAGTGAATAAAAATACATAATATTATTGCGTTTTTCGGTACCAAGAAACGTCACATAATATTCACCATTACCTTGAATCGATATACAGCGACTTCAGTAGGGTTGGGGTCTGGAAAGTAGAGCATGATGGGAGCCCAAAATAAGCACGTGTTCATCTTATCAAAATTTCTTTAATAATTTTGTACTTTGCTTCATGTACAGGTCAGTTGACGACACGCAGTGGATAACAAATGGCTCCCTACAATTCCTTTCGGGCTTTGTATTTTCAACTTTGCTAAGACGTCGATGTTATTTGACACTGCTGTAAACCGCTAAGCCGGGGGGGCACTACTCCCATATGTTGGATATAACGGTATGTGCCGCTGGAAAGGGTATGGTTTTCAAGCCATTTACCCACAGGAGACCCATACTCGAAGTGAGTAGATCAAGTAGCCTGATAATTTTTTAAGAGACTTTGTATGGGAATTTCG
>JAOBRG010275870.1:0-16159 GCA_027574985.1 Umimayanthus nakama | reverse complement strand
AGCCGGGAAGAACGGCAAAGCCGATCTCAATTAAATCAGCCGTTCCGAATTGATTCAGACGCCGAACTTCACATGAATTTAATTCAGATAATTCGTTTCGGCTCATGTGAAGTACGGCGTCTGAAACGGGCCTAAATCATTAATTGACTACGTGAGAACAATCACCAGGGCTTCTTAATTTTAATGTAAAACAATTATTATGTCACGCAACTTTATGACGTAAATTCTAATGTCTTTGCGTACTTGCGGTAAAACGGATTCTTAAATATCCTTAAAGGTAAATTTACTAAACTAGAAAATTTAAAAAGTAAAATTAGTTCCTAGTTGAAAATACGTTTCAAAATTTTGAGAGAAAATGCTTTGAGCATGTCTTGTTAAAAAGAAAATAGGATCACCAGCCGCGGTTGATAATTTCGTGAGTATTGTTTTGTCAACGGGCCAAGGATCCACGAATCACTGGATGCCAAAACAAACCCCAAACCCTACTGAATGAAAATCCTTTGCAAACTGTAACTGAAAAACAAACTTTATCAGTGCTCAAATTTTGTCTATTCAGTTTTCTGGAAGTTTTAGATGTGCAGCTAAACTTTGGTCAAACTTCGCCTTAATAAAGATTGATATATCGTGAGATTGGATCACGTTTGTTTAAGACATTTGTTCAATGGGAACCTTGTCACACTTTCAAAAATACCTTTCGATGTTCTTGCGGACCCATTTAAGAGCCTCCACTTGATCCAACATGCCAAAGTTCCCAGTGATCTGTTGTTCTCCAGGACCCATGCTCAGAAATCCAAGCGCTCCAAGCCGGTAGTTGAACGAAACCACAACAACCTCTCCCTCACTTGACAGTATACTGAAATCTGTCTGCCCGCTTCTGAATACAAACGCGCCTCCGTGGACATAGAACATAACGGGCAGCAAAGTTTTATTTTCACTTCTTGTTCTTCTACTTGGCACAAATATATTCATAAACAGGCAGTCTTCTGACATGCTGTCAAAGCTCTTCAACTGAGGGTTCAGTGGCTGGGGACAAGGCTTTCCATAATTCGTAGCATTCAGCACGTTCTGCCATTTTTCAGTTGATCGTGGTGCTTCGAAACGACCCGCTTTAGCGTAAGGGATTCCGAGGAACAAGTCAACCCCTTTGCTTGTTGGCAGTAGTATAGTTTTACCCAGTATCTTGCCATATGCAGTTTGCACAGTCACGGAACTGTCGTTCAAAGTTCTGTTTTGTCCAACAACTCCGTCGACAGGAAGAAAAGCAAGACAACTATGAATGAATAAATTTGTAATAAAGCGTCTGAGACTAGACGAATTCATCAGGTTTGACTTTTCGACGTTTTTTTCAGAAAAAAAAAGACTCTTGTCTCAAGAACTAAGTGTTGTTTTTTCGTTTTACTTCTCCTACAAAAACCGGAGATTGCTGCTCAACTTGCCGACATAAACACGTACGGAAAGTGACTTATAAATAGTTCAACTCACAAACAAATCGTTTGTCTCAGAGATAATATATTGAATGACAAGTAGTCAACCGTTAAATTCCTATTCGACCTTTCTAGGGCGGAAAACCCCACCGTATGACATGTAATCCGTTTATATATCATGAACACGAGCCAAAGAACAACACACCAGTTAAAGAATATTCATGTCCAGAGACTGCACCTGGAGATTTTTAAATGTAAACCTGTTTCAATAAGTTGATTTTCTAAACTGAAGCATTCACCGTGTTGGGGGACCAATATCAGGTCTTTGTGACAACTTTTGAGTTTTTATTGCAGCTCTATCTCGAGATCATGCAGTTCCGGTTTATTGTTAACGTTATACGTGGTAATTTATGGCTGACAAGTCAATATCGCTTAGTATCACAGGGGCCCAAGGGGGAGGAGGAGGGAGGCGTTTGTCCCCGAAAATGAAGTTGTCAAGTTTTGAGAAAAAAACTTCCCCGGCAACAAAATCGCCCTAACTCGTAATAGACCATTTTGCTTATGCAAATCTTTGCTATATCTATTTCTCCATGGGGGCTAAATGCAACGTTTTTGTTGAATTAATGTGCCAAAATTTGACTGAGTAATGACTTTTAGTCCCCACAAGGGAATGGATCTAGCAAACATTTGCATTAGCAAAATGGTCTTTTAATACACAGACTAATGTTGTAATATAAAAGCGATGATGATGATGGTAATAAATAATAAAGAATGTAATAATAATATTAATAATAATAACAACAACAACAACAACAACAACAACAATAATAATAATAATAATAAGAAGAAGAAGAAGAAGAAGAGGAGGAGGAAGAAGAAGAAGAATAGCAACAATAATGAGAATGAGAATAAGAATAACAAAAACAATAATAAAAATTTTGATATCAATAATGATCACAGTGTCTTAAGGCAATTAAGCTTAGAAGGTAGTCGCCTTACTGATTCCGGGTATTTCGCATGGTGTTCTTCACCTTGAGACAATACTTTGTTAGAAATAACGGAACATTTAGTTTACAGTGTACATAAAATTTACTGCGTGCATGAAAAAGATTCCCTTTTAAGACTCTCGGAGTAACAATTTTCAATCAGTAGATGAAAGAAGCTAATGAAGATGATCCTAATATGCGTGACTAAAGTAGGACAAGTTTTTTAGCAGAAACTTTCAATTCTATGTTATATTGCTACCGTTTGTGCGCGAAAGCAAGCACCAAATATTGTGAGCACTTCAAAAATTCTGGGGACAGCTAAATAGTCTCAGTAGAATTTTCTCGTTACGCTTATGTGACCTTACACTCTCAAGTCTCAACATGCATGCATGCGGCCGCAGCATCGCGGGCTCGCCACTTCCGGCTTCTTCTACTCTCTAGCTGACCGGCAATGGCTGAGAAGGAACGATCGTCGAGGCGTTGTTGCAGTGCCATGATACTCAATCTTGGACTTGTTATTGCACTGCACGCAGGTAAGTCATATATCACACGAATTTGGATGGAATAATGTGGTTGTCAGCGCCTTGTGACCTATACAACGCAGAGAAGTGAAATCGCTCGTTACCATTTTGAGAGTGATGATGAAAGCTATTCTGTTTGTTTGTTTGTTCATTGTTTGTTTGTATTTTTGCACTACTGAGGTCTCAAATTTAAGGAACTGACAAATCAATATATTATTTGAGGTACAATACTTATAAATCTTTTCTCTCTGGCCTGTTCTCCTTATATTTGTATAATCATTTTCAAGTTCAAATGTCACGTTTGGCACGGTCAAAATCTCGAAGGTTTTTGCTGACCTTTAATCTGTCGATACTAGTGCAATATTTGATCGTATTAGCCAGCAACAAGAAGGAAAATTTGGCCAGAGTTTGCATATTGATTATAGTCAGGTAACGAGATATAATTTGGTTTGGTTTGGAAGGAACGCTGTTTCACCGCGTCATTGTCATTGTTACGATCCAACCAAACTCTTTCAAACTTGGTAAGACGACTGTTTTCGATGTTGTTACTTGTGACGGGGCTAGTTTCTTTGTAAGGTTTATTAAATCAATTAGTTAAAGTTCCTTGTATTTTTAGTAATTTTTGCCGGCTAACGAATCAACATTTCGCCGGAATATAAGACACAATCATCTGTGATTTCCTCATTTCATATTTTCAAAGACCGGAAATTAATTTAACCTTTCTTGTGTACAATTTGTTTGTCAGAACAGTGGAAGAAATGACACAGCAATCGGCTAAGTTTGCGAAAAAGTTTCACACTTTTTTGAAACGACATAATTGGGTAGTTAAAAAAGGGTGAGCACTGAAAATTCAAATGACATTAGTATAACCGTGCGTTAAACACCATTTTTAGAGAATTGCTGAGGTCTGAAAATTTAATTCACCCACGAGGTGATTTTTATTTTACCACTAGTTTAGTATACATTTATGTGAAAAAAAAGTTTTTTTATGAGAGGTATGGCGAGCAACCAAAGAAACCGCGAGGCTAACGCCTTTGGGCCTCCTCGTTGTAACTTAGTTACAAATGGCAGGCTGTGCCGTACTGTTTGCCGTTGGTTATTAGCTGGGTTCGCCCAAAAGAACGGCAAAGAAAATAAAAATGTAAATGAAAATGCTTTGCCAATGTTCAGAGTGAGAAAAAGAAAACACTACATGTTTATAAGTTTGAATTGAATGTAGGAGGTCTCGGCGTTTGGCTTTTGAAGGTTTTATATAATGAAGGGAACTCCATATTTGGGGTCCTTGAGAGAGGACAGTGCTGTTTCTGCCTATTCGAATCTCTTGATTTGCGTTTTTGACACTGACACACTGACCTTGTTTTTGAAAACATTAACGTAAAATAGTGTGAATATTTTTTGCCAATTAATAGACTCCGAAAAACGTTCAAAAAATAAAAGATCAAGTGTTCGTAACACTCGAACAACTAACCATACTGAATTTTACTCTTTCAATTTGAGAATTTGTCTATTTTGTGTTCATCTTGGTTTTATGGAGCACTGTCATTAAGTATGGCCGTTTTGAACCACCCTAAATGAGTTCTTGTTCGAACATTCTAGACTTCAGTTTCGGCAAAGACTGGTTTGTTTCCCGTTTGGATGGTAACGATGCTGCAAACTGTGGACAGCCTAACGACCCATGTCAGAGTATAGGTGAAGTCCTTGGTAGATCCAAATGGAATGACGTCATCCATCTTGATGGGTCTATGACGTCAGAAAATCCGTACCCTTGTAGAACTGGCAAAGTCCGATCTTTGGTTATTGACAAGAGCCTGTCATTGGTGAGCTACGGTGCGCCTGCGCACTTATCTTGCAGTGGTGGTATAAAGATTGGCAGCAAAGCAGAAAATTCACTAGTTACTGTTGCTCTGCAAGGATTGGCATTTAACCAAACGCATATTAGTTTCCATGGACATTCCCTGAAGATTGCAGACTGCTCTTTCAAAGACAGTTTTAAACCTATGTCGGTTGTTCTTAACGAAGATTCGAGTGTCACAAAAGTAAGCTTGACAAATTCACTCGTTACTGGAAACATCGGGTGTCTGCTGGTGGACATACACTCCGGGCCATCTTACAATACCGATTTGCAGCTTTACATCTGGAACACTACCTTTCAAAGGAATGAAGCTATATCTTCCGAACATTTTCGCGCAATTCTTTCAGTTCGAGATGTTAGCAACAGCAGTTTGCTCACAAGCAATACTACAAGTGCTACGATTTCCATCAATGTACATCGTGTTATGTTCTACCAGAACAAAGGTAGGATAATAGAGGTGTTATTACCAGGAGGGGGAATAGCAAAGGAAGTTTACGAAGACATCCAATTTGTCGGCAACGAAGCTGTGGAAAACTTGTCAACTACCGCAAGTCTTTACACATCTCAAGCATTTCTTTCCACTGTCGAGTTCAATCGTGCAATCTTTAAAGATAACAAGGAAATACGCTGTATCAATATCTCGTCTCCTCGAATTGTATTGAGTGTCAACGAATGTCTTTTTTCCAGTAAAGGTTCGTTTGATGGCGACGGAGGGGCTTTGAACATAATGGGTCACACTTCGTTGGAGTTGCTTATTACAGACTCCAGATTTTCGGATTTTCATTCCGAGTTATCAAATGGCGGAGCTCTGTATGTGTATGCAAGAGAGATGAATACGACGCTGAATAACGTCTCCTTTGTTAATTGTACAGCTTTTGAGGGTGCGGCTTTGTACATTTGGGGAGACGAAGAAGGTTTCTTTCAAACTTTGAAATTCGATAAAATGCGAGTGTTAAACTGTAGCTGTAACTATCACACGTACAAGTACAGGATGTGTGGTACGTTCCATCTGATTGCTAAAGGGTCGGCAGCAATCACTGTTGCTGATAGCTTGTGGCAAAAAAGTATCAAGTATTGTGCTATATCAGCCATGGGAGGAGACAGAGCGAAAATTACGTTATCCAACGTACAATTTATTGACAATATTGCCATTGCTTTGCTGCTAAATTCGTTTGGTAAAGTGGATGTTACACATTCTGTCATATCTTCAACAAAACTCTGGCGCCAAGGTGCGGCTGTCATTCTTCTGGATATAACAAATTTAAATTTGGAACATGTCACTTTCAAAGAAAATACTGGACGTGCTCTGCATTTTGTGGCTTCCTACAATGATCCCCGCGTAAATATTTTAATAAGATTCTGTGTATTTAATGAAAATTCAGGTGGACATTTGGTTCTTCAAGGCACAGACAGCGCTGGACAGTTTCTAACCTTTGAACTTCGTGACTCAGCATTTTCAGGATGGCCCAACGGCCCTTTACATATTGAAGATACAGCTTGTCTAATCTGCATTTTACTAGGATGGTATGACGTTGGTCAGCCGACAGCAGCTAATATAATCGTTAGTAACGTCACATTAGGGCCAAACAAGTACCCTACCGGACGTCTTAAAGAAGACACAAGACAGAAACGAAGTGCGATGTTTTTAAAGCAAAAGTTCGGGAAATCAATAGTGAATGTACACATAAACAAGTCTACCTTTCGTAACACACACAACGAAGCTTACGCAGCTGTGGCAATGGTGTTTTTACAAACTACACCGCAGTCTCCCGGTTGCAAAATGACATATCCCGTATGGAATCAAACAAACCATTTGATAGTAGAAAACACGCTTTTTGAGGGAAACACTGGAAGCGATGCCGGCGCTTTTTTAGTTCAGAACGCCCACGCTTCATTAAGAAATTGTAAGTTCAAAGATAATTTCTCCGCTCGTGGCACTCACATCTACCTCACTCAGGGGTCTGCAAGTCTTGACATCGATAACACTGTGTTTCATCAATATTCGGATCATCTGGATACGGCACATTTTGATTCGTTTATCAGTTCTGATAGCGAAAACTCGCTAGTGCTGCGTAATACAATGTTACAATCTGATTCTGTCAGTGATGTGAGTCATCTTATAACCCTTTCCGGGGGTGGCGCTTTTTCTGTAGACAAGTCTAACACGATTATGTGTTCAGTTGGCGGTATGATCATCTTAAGCAACTTCACTCGTATTATGGACACTTTATATAATGGAGAGATGTGTCAAGTGAAGGTTACAATTTTTACCATCTCATGTAAGATTTGCAGTCCAGGATACTATAGTCTGCAAAGGGGAACCTCCAGAGGACTTTCCGTTCGGGAGGATTTTGTTTGTCATCGTTGCCCATATGGTGCAACATGCAGTAAGAACATCAAAGCAATGAATGGTTTCTGGGGCTCGATCGTGAATTCGAAAAATTTGTCCCTGGACTTCAACTCCTGTCCCTTTGGATATTGTTCTTCTCCTCCTCAGCGCTTGCTCGAAAAGCCGGTGTATAACTACTGTAAAGGAAACCGAACGGGTCGTTTGTGCGGTGCGTGCCCCAAGGGGTTTGCTGCCTCTCTTATCACGAATGCTTGTATCGAGAACACCTACTGTCGTCCGCTCTGGTATATAGCTGTGGCAGTTTTCCTCGCTTTATTAATGGCGATCTATCTGGTCAAAAGACCACCTGTTCTTCCTTTCCTTGTCAGCCAAGTTCTTTGGTTTAGGCAAAGACCTGAAAACAACAGCTTGCATTCTGGTAACCCGGCAACGGGCTACATCAAAGTTTTGTTCTATTTCTATCAAGTGGCAAACTTGCTTTTGCTAGAGGATACAGCAATAAACGTGCTGAAGACTCACTACATTCTATCCGTGACGAAGCTGTTTAATTTCCAGCTGTCAGACCGTGAAGGAAGGTTGTCCACATTCGGTTGCCCCATATCAGGGCTTGATGCAGTGATGAAGGAGCTGATACCGGCAACTGGCGTGTTTTGCGTTTTTAGCTGTATTGTGTTAGTGTACTGCTTTGACCGGGTGTACAAGAAGGCGCGTGGTCAATGTCCATCCGGGGCTTCATACACAGCTGCTGCACTGGAAACTCTTCTCCTGGGTCACGTGACACTGGTAAATGCGTCACTTAAACTCCTAAACTGTGTCAGTGTCGGCTCGAAGCGAGTTATTTTCATTGATGGCCAAATCCAATGCTGGCAGTATTGGCAAACGGCCATGGTCGTGTTCACTGCCTGCTATCTGGTTCCGTTTGTTGTGGTGCTGGGCATCAGCGCGAAAGGTCTGATTCATGGCTTCATCAACGTGCGTCAGTTTCTGATAGGTTGTGTGTTTCCGTTACCCTTTCTTGTGTACTGGTTCGCCGTTTTGAGAGCCAAGAAGATACCTGACAATCAAGAGCAAGATGAGAGCAGAAAAGCCATACTGGACGTATTAACGGCTCCTTTCAGAAGAGCGACGGGGAAAAACGTTGGAACCGTTTACTGGGAAAGTATTTTGATTGGTCGGCGACTTGCGCTCGTAGCGCTTCACTCCTTCATCCCTCAACACTTTCCCCGCTACCTTGTCCTACAGTTTGCGTGTCTGATGTTGTATGTCCACCACTCCTCTGTCAGCCCGTATGCAAACTCGCTCACCAACCGACTGGAGAGTGTTTCCCTGCTTTCGCACGTTGTCATAGCAACATTTAGCGTCGGCCAGGCAGCACTTGCATCCGCCGGTGCAGTTCCGGAGGGTCCAAACGAGAAATTTTTTAGAGTTTTAGATTGGATAAGGGCTGCTATCCTTGGCCTTGTTCCGGCTAGTTTCGCGATTCTCGTATTGTTAACGATTATGTCACTAGTGATTCGATTCCTTTACACGGTTGCTAATCATCAATACCGCTACTTTGTAGCAAGGTGCAAGAGAACCTCTTCATCAGATGAAAACCTTACCCGACTTTTGGAGGAGTCTTTGCTGACTTCTTCTTCCTCCCCCTGAGTTTATAATGAATTTCACCTAGAGAACTGAAGGAAAATAGCTGTGGAGTTTACCTCTTCTTAAATTGTTTTTGTAGTTTAAATACAATTTTCAAATTGAAAAGAAAGAAGCTTCGAGCAATAAGCGTAGTTTTGTACAAGACCTGCCGAACAAGCCTAACTGGTGAACAAAAGTTAAAGACTACAGTTGACTTGGATAACTCGGAGGTTTCGAGGATTCGAGTTATCTGAAGGAAATTAGGGAAGAAATTACTTGAAGAAAAAAAGGAACTTAGTAATTGTTAGCGGAAGATTCGAGTTATCGAAAGTTAACTGTACTTTTAAACTTGAGGAAAACATTAGACTATCAATCTCGTCGTTTAGTTTGAACTAAGGGATTGATTACATTCAAATCCATGTTTTTAGAACGGATTGTGGCGACAGCTGACATCTTTCACATCACGCGGTTATGCATCAAAATTGTCACGGAAAACGTGTATTAGTAAGTCGTATTAATAAACTGACCGATGAAGTATCATGCGTAGTTACACACTTTTGTGGCTAAATTAAATGCTTCGACCAAGTACCAAATACTCTACTAACAAAGCCTATATTTTGCCCACTGGCCGGACAACGCAAAAGACAGGCTTTGCCGCAATCGTGTCGTTTTTATGCTGAGCACGTCCAGGGATTATGGGATCATATGAGAGATCAAACCACATTCAAACAGGTTTTGGACAGATTTTAATAAAAGAACAGGGGACTGGCAATATGTCAGTTGATACACCCAATGCGCTAGCGCGTCAGATAAAACATGCTTGAAGAGTTTTGTTTTCGCAAAGTTTCTGGCAAAAAGCTTGCGCATTCTCGACGCACAAAAAGAATAATCGCGGCAGACAACAACAACAACAACAACAACAACAACAACAATTTTATTTGGCACTCCTTCTATTTGCATTTGGAAAATAACTGTCAGATTAAGATAAACATCATTGATGGGCACCATTCATTCAGAAAAAGCAAGAGCTAATCCAGCTGAATGGCTAGGCCAAGCGTTGATTTATTGGAAATATCAGGTTCAAAGCAGAATACCTCGGAACGTGGATAACTTGAGAAGTTCTTAGAAGCAAAAACAAAAAAGAGCAGTCAAACAAAAAACAAGGTAACAAACAAAACAAGCAAGCAAAAGACAGAGACAAACAGACAGACACAAATTACAAAGGTAAAAAGTAAATGAGGAAATATTACAAAGACTAGATACTAATTCAAGTATTAATTCGTCGTATGATAATTATCCAAGAGAGAGTTAGTCACCAGCTTCTTGAAGCGGTGGCGAGAATCAGATTTAAAGTTTTCTTGAATTAAGTTCCAGAGCATATTTGTTACAGCAGCAGAGCCTATCTGTTACAGCAGAATCTTTTTCTTACCCACGGTTCTCATTTGTTAAAATTTGTACAAAAAAATGTTTTGAGCTTTGCGCCTGTTGAACATTTGCAGGAGCGACTCCGAAAACGCGCTGAGCCGAGTTTAGGAAGAATTTAATTACCGCTTTGGATATATGTTGTTATTTGAAATGAAGAATGGTTCAACATTCTCGGAGAAACGCTTGCGTTTTACCTTATATATGAATGCGCAACGTCGCAAAATCTTTGGTTGTACGGGAAGGGGGCGACGAGCAACACTTTTACGGTGGTCTGAGGGCGTGCTATCTCGTTCAAGGAAATGCTGAAACCCCTCGCTAAAACTAACTATGCAGAAGCGCGGCAGGGTGTGTATTTGGAGAAAGCGGAAACACGCAATCATTCTCTGCCCCGCCCTTTCTACAGTCTCTGTTTTTCAAGATGACCTTTCAGTTAAGAAACGTTGCTCGTAATCCTCAATCAGTCTTTGACAATTGTTAGTTCTTTCGTTTTATTGGCCTCGTGCATACATCCCGTCTTTCATGTGGTCATTCCGTGGTTATACATGGCGTACTCCAGTTTGGCATTCTTGTCTTCTTTAACCCCTCTCCGAATGAAGCAGATGAGAGCAATCAAAGCAAGGAGAAGAAAAGTAGATAGCACCACGACACCTGCGAGCAAACCTTTCACGCTTAGCTCTGGGGGAAGAAGAGAGAAAAGAGCACGAGTCAGTAAACCGATGTTGTGCGAGAATCGTTATTTAAATATTTTCGCACGCTTTCCATTTCCGGTCTGGTCGGCCGAAGAGAACTGGTTCTGGCCAGTTTATATGGAAAGGTCCAGTGCGCGCATTAACAATTTTCCCGTCACAGCTCTCCTTCAATCCCTGCACTTTGCCCGACCGGAGCCGGGCGATTTTTTTTTCTACGCCCACTTCAAGATGGCGGACGCTTACTAAAACTGCAACATATGTTCAAATTGAGACTCGTACTTAGAAATATTTCAAGAAAAAAATAGATGGTAAAAATGCCGAACAAAGGTGGGCATGACGAGTCTCTAACGTAGGACCTTATAAACAGGAGTCATTATTCACTACCACTACACTAACCCATTATTTCGCTGCCATCATTTTTTGTATGTCTATCGAAAGTTCTTAAAAAAGTAACCCCGACCCAACCCTAACCCTAACTTACCATAGATATCCATCAATAGCCCTATGATACGAGTTTACGATTAATAATTGAGCGGTGACAGTCCGCCATCTTGAAGTGGGAGTAAAAAATAAATTCACCCGGAGCGGGAGACCTGAGCGGCTCTGATCGATGAGCAGGGACCTTCTGGACAGAACCAGTTCTGAGTGTGTTTGATTTAAGAACCAGATAGATCAGACAAACGGAAAGGGACTTTATTGTAGCTAGGCTTAAAGTTCAGAAATTCGAATTTGCACACCGACGGTCTGTCTCAGGTGTTCTAGGCGGAGTAGAACGGAAAACAAGCTATTCGAGAGTGAATAAGGAAATAGGAACAGCAATAACAGGTTACCGATATTTATCCAGGGGTCTCTAAAGTCTTCTTGTCGGTAATGCAAAAAAGACCTTTCTCGCGAGTTCGACATTTTCTTCTCTACACGCTTGAGCAATTCATTTAGGATGATATCTCTGATAAAGACATTATTATAATATGATGTTTGTTATCTTTATTGTTATTGTTGTTATTGTAAATATTGTTGTTATTGTTATTATTATTATTATTATTATTATTTTTATTTTTATTATTATTGTTATTTTTGTTATTATTATTGTTATTGTTATTGTTATTATTATAATTATAATAATTATTATTATTATTATTATTATTGTTCTTGTTGTTATTATTATTAACGACCTTTCAATGCATCATCTGCGTTTTCAAGCTTGGTAGCTGACCGCTCGCTGTCCCGTTGTCGCGTCGCGTTGACCAGCGTCGGTACTAACGCGTTCCAGAATTGCATCTTTTCCGGCCGCATTTTTTCCTTCACCTCCCTGTCTGGCTTGAGGGCCAAATACTGCCTCCCTTGTGTTGTGTACACAGGCCATGTTTGGGACGTATTTCCTGGTGTAGGGTTTCTGTTCAAAAAAGAGAAAACACTGTAACTTTCCATAAAACAGAACACCCTTTTCCGGGTATACTGAGCCCAGGGATATTTTAGTCAACACTTTTCAAAGGCACTTACTCTGTGTAACTATTTCTCCTTCTCTATCGAGAACGAATAAGCAAGTGAAGTTCTTTTAGCTTTACTCGTTTGGTGTATTGTAAGTAATCTTTTAGTATTTTTGACCGAATATTAACCAAAACTAATTAAGATCTTGCTGTCACAGAAAGTTTCATATTTTGTAAGGCAATTTAAAAAATAATCTACAGTTCCTCATTATTACAATTCCAAAGAATGGAAAAAATCTTGATTTATATTTTTGTAATTAACCAACCTTGAGTTTTCAAATGCAAAAACGCCTTTGCGCGAGTATTAGCCTTTCCCAAGAATTTCGGACACAAAAGCTGATTTGCATACTTTTGGAGTTTGTAGTTAAATCTTACTGCAGGAGCAAGAGCTGTTTGGTTTTTAGTTTCTTACCGTTTAGTTTTAAGAGCACCTTTAATCTTTATTGGCTTTCATTGTACAAAAACAAAAGGTAAGATGCGGTACGCTAAATATCGAAAAAAGGACAATGTACAAGTCTACAACCGGTATATCAGAGTATCATTTCACAGTTTTGTTAAATTTCTTGTAATCGTTTTTTGATGTTACTTTGAATGCTGATTCCAGTTGAACAAAGAGTAAACAAGTTAGTGAAAAGCTAGAAAGAAAGGGTAGAATTATGAAAATTTGAAAAGCACACTGTAGTAGTACATAATTCTTAAAATAATAGAATACTGATTGTGAAAAATGTATTTGAATAGTACTCTGCTTTTCTTGGTAGTGGTTTTGTCACTGTTAAAATTTGTTGACTCTGTAAAATTTTTTTTTGATACTTTTGAATTTTATCGATCAAGGCACTGTTTGTAAAACATTAAACTCGCAACCCCCTGAACAACTAAGAAACTTCCGTACAGCCGCCTTCTTCCGTTACAGCGGGCTCCCAGAAAATCGGACTTCCGATTGGCTCGTTGCGAAGGAAATAAGGACTTCCGATTGGCTCGCTGTAAAGGAAATAAGATCTTTCGATTGGCTTGCTTGCTGCAAAGGAAATAAGGCGGCTACTTTGGAGGTTACTTTGGATAGGATCTTACAAGTGAGGAATGAAAAATTTTAGAAACATGAGCGCTACAGAAATCTGCGGCCAAGGCCTAGGTTCCTTTCTGCTTTGCGATTAGAACGTTTACCCAGTTTTGGCGAAGTCGCTCCACAGTCGTATGTACAATCGGCTGAATTGCACCTCCGTGTCATTAGGGTTCGCTGAGCTGTTCAGCAACGGATAACCAAAAACATACTTGAAATCCGCCCCGTGTCGCACGTCTTGCCATGGATACAATTCATTTGGACCGAATTCTAGCTGATACACGTACGATACCACGTCATATTGTGCGAAGTAATCCGCAGTTTGTATTAAGGGCGCCCTGAATGCAGCATCTGTGGCGAGGTCGAGTAGTTGGGCCCGGTTGACTTCTGGGTCATCAGGGCTGGACCAGTCGGTGTATTCGTGAATGATCGTTTCCTCAACTGCATCGGTTTGGTTGCGGACCCAAGTTGTGTTACGGACAACTTCTAAAAAGGTTGAACGATTGACCCCTTGCCTTAGGCCTGATAAAGCAGTCGGCTTGAATACTACAAAAAACGGAAATCTGCGTTAAACTTTCTGTTTCAAAACCTTTTAATTGTTTGCCTTTGATTTCACGATATTTGCTAAAGCTCCAAGCCTTCGGGCTTGTTCTTGTGATGTTTTGGAAGGAAATGTAAAAATTATAGCTGGTTTAACAGACAGACTGGCCTTCCCTCAAACCACACTTTGCTCATTTTCGTGAATTTCTAAACGTCTTTGAACAAAATAAATGAAAATTCGTTTTTCCCAGTCAACTTTGCGTTACGTTCCGGAAAGTGACTTTGACTACCCCTGCCATTAGTTGGTAGAGACGATCCATTTGAACTTGGGGGTGAAAGAATAATTCTTGTGCTTTTTTTTGGTCAATCTTCGGCAATATTTTTTCTGCCATTCCGTACATTCTGCTTATAACCTGTCCGCGTGCAAATTATTTTTTTTCGTGCCGCGAGATCGAATAGTCGGTCCCTTAATTAACTGCCTACCTGGAAACTCGGTGAAGAAGGCCTTCTCATCTTTTGTGGTGTTGACGCTTGCATTGCTACTAAAATTTCCTTCTCTCAGAAGATTGTGGGATTCATCTGGGGAGACGAGTGTGAGGCAAGCTAACTGACATAATATTCGAGAAAGATGGTCTTTAAAGCAGCTAATTCTGACCAGTTAACTACTACACTCAAAAAATTACTTCACATATTTTTACTCGCACTATCTAGGAAGTGGGAACTCTGTGAAATGTCCATTGACTTTGCCATAAAGCTCTACAATAACAAGATAGTTTCAACTTCGAATTTTCCACAAGTGCGCATTACATAGCAATAACAACTGCACTTTCAGCCAATTACTTTAATTACATTTTAAGGCAATTAGTTCAAATATAAAGAACAATATAGCAACAACAATAACTATGATAACAGTTATAGTAAAAACAACAAAAGTAATAATAAACATATTATAAATATACAATGATAAAACATTCTTTAAACAGAAGGTCGCCATCACCCTAATGCGGTCCTCAGGTGAGTTCTGTCTAAGAAAAAGTGAAATGTGATGATAAAGTTTGAAAAAATTTCATTACACTTAAAATTGAATAAAACTACGATAAAAAACGGATGCTAGGACATCAAGGATTACTCTGTTAGTTTCAAAACCGAATTCATAAACCTTACTCAATCTTCTGATCTGATTAAGTTTCAAATAGGTGTATTCATGTACAAGTTCCATAAAAATAAACTACCCGCGGTCTTCGACAGCTCAGTATTTCATGCCAATCAGCAATATGCATGACTATAATACAAGGCTGCCCTTTACGCATACTTATGCACTACCAAAAGCAAGTAGTAATTATGGAAAATACAGAACAAAATTTTCTTGAGCAAAAGTGAGGGATGCACTTGATACAGACTTAAAAACTCTTTCCATAAAGACATTTAAAGCCAGATAAAGAGAAAACTTTAACTTAAACTATTGAACCAAGCAAATAAACAATTATTTATAATCGTTGTTACTGTTGCCTATTTATGTATGTATGTCTTAGTAATATTTGTAAATCATAATTCGACTGTAGTTTTTCGTGTTTTATATACTCAAATATTCAATGTAAAGTATTTATCGTCAGGATCTGACTGTATGCTTTCTTCTTGTATAGATCGCTTTTGCAGCTTTTTCCGCATACTTTCCCCTTATCCTTTTGCTTTGTTTCTGCTATTTCCCTCACACAAACCGATCAAAACTCATTCAATTAAAATAGAGTTCTGGTTGCCTGGCTCGTATCACCCCTAGGATTATTCCACACAACCAGCACTTAATTATTTAAGTAATATTCTTCTTTCTTAAGTTTAAACGCACGCAAATTAAAATGAGGTAAACAAAACGTTTTTGTTGTTATTCGGTTGCTGCTTACCTGGAAACACGGTGAAGAAAACACTCCCATCTTCTTTGGCGATACCATTAATAACGCTGATGTTCCGAGTGAAGTTTCCTTCCCCCAGGAGATTTTGGGGCTCGTCTGGGGAGATGGGCGTAAAGCGAAACGAGTGTTACAATATTAGAGAATTTGGTCTTTTATAGCTGTCGTTGGTTGTTCTGTTTTCCGACTATTGCATAACTTAGCACCATTTTAAAAAGTTATTATTACTCAAAGAGTGTCTGAGGTCCGAACTATTGGACCAATACTCTGTAACGCACACACACACACACACACCCAGGTG
>JAOBRG010275759.1:0-16160 GCA_027574985.1 Umimayanthus nakama | reverse complement strand
TAGGGGTCTCCGATGTGTATCGAACGAGATACAGAGTGATAACTAAAAACATAGCTCAAGGTGTTCCGTAACCTTAACCACAAACAACATTTCGGTTTGCCCAGCCTGACACCAGGTAACCATCCAAGGCTCGGACATAAACTTCTGTGACCCCCATGACCCTAAGGCTCATGTTGCCAACCGTGCCTAAGTTTACATCCTTTGCTCTTCTACCCAGACCACTGTCGTACGGCCTGGTGAGTACAGGTCTGGAAGTAGATCTATCCCCAGATTTGGGGCGTGAGCGTGCCGTCCGCCGTTGATGCCCACTTTGACACTCATTCATCTAAGCAGTCACACAGGACACCCATTTATGGCCCCAGCCACACCTGGTCCAGGCAGTTGGAACCAAGACTCGAATTGTTACCGACTCTGTTGGTGCGACAGCCACGCCAAGCTTAACTACCGAGAAACAAGTCCTTCCTGTTCATCTTCATCTCAATGACATTAACCCCACCACAAGGAAGCACATTACAATCTCTTCTCTGCTAGTGTCAGTGTCAACTCAAATGGCTTGCCGCCCAGAGCAGTACAAATCAAGTTCAACAAGCTGCTTTGTAGGTTTGATGATGTGCTTTAACCCAAGATTGTCGGTTACAATGATGCAGCTGGCCCCATCAAAGCAATTGTCAACATGTTACCAGTCCAACCACCCCAGAGAAAAGGTTGTGTGCCCCAATACTGCCAGGACAAACTTATCGAGCTACAAGCACAGTTTGACCAGTTTTTGCAGTCGAAGGTTTTCTGTCGATCTAATGACATCGGCATAACTGTAGAATAATTAAACCCATTGCTTTTGTAAAGAAGTCCTCTGTTGGACATCGTCTTGTTACAGCCTTTGCCAAAACTGGCCACTGCAGCTAACCCAAACCATCTTTAATGTCTGATGTGGACTCAACACTCCGCACATTTGCCTCATAGAAGTACATCATAAAAACTGATTTAGCCCGTGCCTTTTACCAGATACCAGCCTCTAATTCTTCCCTCAAGTATTGAGGTGTTACCTCTCCATTCGATTGGATATGAGTGTATACAAAGTCTGCCATGGACATGCCAGGATTCGAAACTGCCCTTGGAAAATTAATTTGCCGAGTTTTGGATGGCCTCATTCAAGTGGGCCATGTTGCCAAACTCGCTGATGATCTCTACTGTGGTGACGATACACCTGAAAAGTTGTTACCATTTGGGCTTGTATCCTGGAGGCCTATGATTAGTGTTGCCGTATGTGTCCTAAAACCACGATTGCTTTGGGGTGGATATGGACACAGGTTCGTCTTACTGCCAGCTAACACAACATTGCCACACTGCCCTCCGCCTACAGCAGTAAAGGGTCTGTACTTATTCATTGGTGCGAATAAGGCCCTCAGTCTTGTTCTCCCGCAATTTTTACTTCTCATTGACCCACTGGAGTGTGCCATCTCTAGTTTGCATTCGAGTGACACTATTAAGTTGGATGACGACCTCCATCAGAAACTTACCATTCTGCAGAAAACTCTTAACACTCGCAAGTCTATCATCTTTCATTGCCTATCTGACCGCCTGTGAATTGTGACAGATGGTTCAATTCCCCAATGCAGCCTTGGTGCTACACTCTACATCAGTTGCAATCTCCATTTGCTGGGCTCTTCAGTGTCAAACTCCTCAAACACTATGTGACCTGGTTGCCTTGTTAGGTTGAAGCTCTATGCATAGCAGCTGCTGTGAAAATACTTCAGCCTATTAACTGTCCAGTCGAAGCATCATACCTGCATATTAACTGATAGCAAGCCTTGTGTCTAAGCAACTCAAAAGGTACAGTGTATGCAAAGGGGAATTTTCAGCCAGCCCACACGCAACATCCTTTCTCACCACAGTCAGTTGATACCAGGTATCTCTCCGACACATTGCTAGAAAGGTCAACTTACCATCCAATGATCCATCTTTGTAAGTCACAATGTGTCCGGATTGGACTGAACAACAATTCCAAACTGGGTCTGTTTCTTTCTCCATGAAAATGAAAATTCTGTTTTTTGGGTGCGTCAGTCCATTACATGGCGAATATCAGGCTTCTCCCTTTCACAAGCAGGTCTGCATGGTGCAGCATTCAAAATGAATGTCCTTACTTGGGCCGTGGCCATGCCCACCTAAAGCAAGGGCCCATCAAAGAAACTCACAGACATCACTGATGTCAAGTGATACCTCAGTCAGTGTTGCTTCAATCACAGGCAGCCCAAGCTTATATTGCGAAACTTGCACATGGAGACATTTTTAAAAGACTTTGTATTGGAATTTACTCGTTTCTCAAAAATCCTTGAATACTGCTGTTATTGTGAAAATAAAGTTTACCTAGCATCAATTCACTGTGTATTTGTGCGTTTTGTGCATTTTGGGCGCAATTTGAGCTCATTTAGAGCGAGAAAGCGGCGAAGTGTTCTTCCGTATAAAATATACAGAAGGCTGGAGTCTTCACTTGCCATTTGCATTTGTATTTGTCAACCCGTGTCCGAATGAAAAAGTACAAAGTAAATAGTAAACATTTAGTTATTTCTTTTCAGTTTTAAAATGAGACCCAGGTTAAACTCTGTATAGTCTCCTAAAATGTTTAAAGAAAAATAATGCTACAGTTAAGCGCATTAAGTTACAGAGGACATGTTGTGTTTGGGACTGGAAGGTTTAAGGACTGGTTTGTGTTTGTTCACTGTAGACGGAAGACTGCTGTCATTACTGACAAACGATGCAGCTACATGAATGAAATAATCTCAGGGATGAGGGTGATAAAGATGTACACCTGGGAGCAGCCATTCAGCAATCTCATCCATGCCTTAAGAAAGTAGGTGTTTAGTAAAAGTTATAAAATGACGATAATAGTAATAATAACAATAGTAATAATAATAATAATAACAACAACAGTAATAATCATAATAATAATTATAATAATAATGATGATGATGATGATAATAATAATAATAATATGTACAGTGGAACCCAAATATAACGAAGTGGTAAGGGACCGAACAATGTACTTCGTTATAAGAGGGTTTGTTATAAAGGAAACCGTAGTATAACGGAATTGCTGAAAAAAGAACGAAACCTTCATTATATTGAGATTAATTATTTGTTTTCAAGACATCCTAAATTGTACAATACAAAGTGTCATTTTTCTGACGGGGACAATGCCTTTGAATCTTGTAATCTGCACATGCTTGAGACAATTCACGAAAAATCTCTGGAAATTTCCAGTGTAGTATGTCAAAACACTTGTACTTGTTTTGTGAACTTTGTTGTATCAGGTAAAAATGTGGCATCAGAACCAAAAAGGTTGGTTTGTTAAACAGGGGTTTTCGTTATAGCATGATTCGTCATATCAGGGGTTTTATCCATATTAGTACTGTAATTTTGCCAGGCACAAAAAATACTTCGTTATAATGGGGTCTTTGTTATATTGGGGTTCGTTAAATTGAGGTTTCACTTGAATGGTAATAATGATAATAACAATAGTAATAAAAACAATAATAATATTAATAGTAGTTATAATAACAAAATAATAATAATAATAATGATTTTGCTTTTACTTGACCTAATACATCTGTGTAAATTTGGGCTGCTGTAACTGTAGTTATGTATTAATTTTAATTAATAATATTTTGATATTCATATACAATTAAAACAATGAAGCTTACATTTTTTTGTAATTATATCTTAAAAAATAAAAATGTCAGTAAATTGTTTTTAATAAACAGCCTTGAAAATACGTCAAGATTCAGCTTCTTAGAATTCTTTGACAGTTTAAGTACACTAACCTCGAAGTTTTCAATTCAAAACGTAGACTGTTCTATTCCAGCTGTAAATGCTTTGTCTTAAGAGTGGCCATTAGAGACCATGGCGGTGGATATGCATATGTTGAAGCGTATTGGTTCCTCAATGTAAGAATAAGTGTATTTCCACAAGAATGACAGAGATCTGGAACAATACAACAAAAATCAACATACAGCTAAATAATGGAATGAACAATGACTTTAACATGTAAAACAATGCTCGATGTGCTAATAACATCATGAATAAAACATGAATGGTATAAACGTACAGTTGAAAGAATCCAACAATAGCTGGAAATTTGATCTATCTAATGCGATTCAAGATGGCCGACCCTCAGTGCTACAAACAATGTTCATGACTAGAACATATAGTTTTTATAAGCTAGATTTTGTCGATAGTCACTTCATGCTTGCCCTTTGCTTCGTGTAATTTTTTTTGCCCCTCTATATCTTTTTTATGTTACAGTGAAAGCTCTGCTGAACATACATACATAAATGTACATGCAGACTGGCTTTTTGTTTACCATATCGTACATGTATACAGTGGATCTGGGATTTTTGACAAATTGAAGAGTTGTCTGACATCTATTTAAATGAAAGTAAACGTTATAGAAAACTGTTTGTAGTTTATTTCAAATTTTTAATTTAAAACAAAGAAGTTTGAAATTTCATGTTTCGCCAGTTTCCTTGGTACATCGTCTCTCCACAAATCATTTTTTATTCATGAATAACGTAGCTCTGTGTTTTCTTTAGGCGTGAGGTTTCGAAGGTCACAAAGTCATCATACTTGAAGGCTGTAAATGTTGCTTTGGGATTTGTAACTCAGAATATCATCAGCTTCCTGACCTTTATGACGTATGTCCTCGTTGGAAACACTCTCTCTGCTGGTGTTGTGTTCACTTCTGTTGCACTTCTCAGTGCACTCCAGCGATCCATGGCCTATCATTTCCCGCAAGCTGTGCAGTATTTCAATGAGACCAAAGTTACCCTCAGGAGAACACAGGTAAGTAGTAGTTGTATATAATAATAACACTACTACTACTACTACTACTACTACTACTACTACTACTACTACTACTACTACTACTACTACTACTACTACTACTACTATTACTACTACTACTACTAATAATAGTAATAACAATAGTAATAATAATAACAATTTCAATAACAATAACAATTAAAATAAATAATAAAAATAAATAAGAAGAAGAAGCATAAGAAGATTAATGCTAATAATGAAAATAGTTATAATAGTTATAGATTATTTATTTAGCTATAATATAGAAATATAAAACGAGTCCGCGCGCTATGTTGAAGCACGCGGGAATTTGTAAGTACACGAGAGAAGTGCTGAGTAGACGGCGTTGCTGTTCTGAATCTTGAATTTTTATAAAAACTAATTTAAAAGTCAATTAAAGGCAAAACTTTGGAAAATCTTTCCATCTTCTTTCATATCCGTTTTCGGAAATGTACGAAGGCCGGAAAGAATATAGTTCATGTGGTGACGTAGGCAGAGGCACTCTATTCGGATTTAGGGTGCATCACCACAGCCAATCAGAATGTGTGGTATATCTGCTTTATTTTACAATAAGAATTGTAATAGTGATAGTGATAGTTGTCAGGGTTTTTATTAATGCGAAAAATTTCGTTATTTGTGCCATAATATGTTTTGGGACTCAAACATTAAAACCTGTGCGTCACTAATACTTGGAAGATAAATAGAAGATACATACCATTACCATGTTAGATCAGCTTAAGGTTCCTTTACGACTCCTAAACGAAGAAACACGAGGTCCAATCTTAGGACTGAGAACTATTTGATAATGATAACATTAACAAGTTCAATGACAACTAAACAGTACTACTACTTCCACTACTACTACTACTAATAATAATAATACTACTAATAATAATAGTAGTATTTATAATTATAACAATAGCATTTACTTAAAGTTACCTTTTATGCGTCATAAATTAGAGCGGAATTTTTAAAATTCCCCAGTACGGTTAACATTTTCAGCTATTATTTTATGAACTTGCCAAATTTGACGGCATGAGGTTAAAAGCTGAAGGAGCATTGATCCTTTGAGTTGTCGCAGTTGTAGCCAAAACATGTCTCGAGAAATTCACTCCTAAAGTACGCCGCGCGTCATACAATTTTACTTCCAGTATAAACGCGTTCGACATATCTCGCAAACTATAAGACGTAATGAAAAATATTTTGTGGACTAGAAGTTCATTTAATGTATATTTACATTATGCAAAAATTTCACTTTCAATATTTTGATTCGTTCCAACATGAGCCTTAAGGCAAGTTGAAAGTAAGTGAACAGATGTGTGGTTTTTAATGTAAACTAATAAATATAACAATAACAATATAAGTCTAAGCGATAGTAAATCAAAATATTTGCAACTCACAGTGTTTTTTCTTAATAGCAATTTTTCTACCTGACTGTGTGAATTTTTTTTTCTACAAAAAATTTTGACAAATAAGAACAAGGGTTTATTTAGAAGCCCTACATTCATTCATTACCAAAAGAAATTAGATTGCTTGGACAAGACACTAACTAGTTATTTCCAAACTGTACCGCAATATTTAGTTATGTAATTATTTTTCCTTTACAATAATTTGTATTTTGATACAATACCGTTTCTTTGTAAAAAAAATTGTAGAACTATGAAATGTAAAGTGTAGGCTTTTTTTAAAAGTTATATCACGCGCCCCGGTCATTACTTTTTAACTAGATATTTGGTTGTTCTGCGAATCAGGAGACAAGTTTGAACTTTTATTCTTATTCCAGAATAAACAGAATATGGTCAATCGAACGCACCCTTAGATAAAATTACGAGTTCATTAAAAAATATCATTTCCCTTGTGCAAGCGATAAGTTGTGTAGGGCTTTGTCAAAAATGAGTTACAGCTTGTACAGACCGTACTTTGTAGTCTGTCGTACCTTATAAGCCAACTGAAATTATGAATTAATAATAATAATAGTAATAATAATAATAAGAATTATAATAATGATAATAATAACAATAATAATATTAATATTAATATTAACAATAATATATATTTTTAAAATGCGCATTCCAATGCGCATCTTGAGTGATGTGAATGAAACGACTTGTGTTTGTGATTAGATGGGCTGTGGCATTCTGAATTCTTGAAGTTTCTGTATATCATTTTCAGGGAGACCGAACTTTTTAAGCATTATTTGTTTTTCTAACTTCTTCAAGAGCTCACTGTACAGCTGTGCACAAGACACTGTCTTGTCGTACATATACTTCTTCTAAATTCTTAAATTATACTTTTTTCACTTTGGTATGAAACATAGTTAATGAAGTTGAGGTTTGGAAAAAAATTTAATAAGTATCATTTCCCTTGTGCAAATAATACCATTTGTAAGTTTAGCCAAGTAGCAATCTGACTTGCTTCGTCACCTTTGCCAGCATTCGTTTTTACAGTACAAAAATCTATATACCGAATTCATAAAGCCTGTAGGGCAGGACAAAAGAATATTTGAAATATTCTTTCGTCTTGTTCTACAATGCCTCGACTTCATGCTCGCTCCAGGCTTTATGAATTCAGTGTATGAAACTGTAGTGTAGCCTGGAGATACAAAAAGCGGATCATAGTTTTGTTATGTAAAATAGACTTGAGTTTAAACATTAAATGATCGAACTGTTTCTCATATCGGAAGGTAAATAAGTTTGTGTCCCTACCTCCTTCCGTGCTGTCTCATTAGAAGTGTTCCTATACCCCCTTTCTTCTCTTGTTCTTCTCTATTGCACTCCAAACCTTCACGGGCTTCATGCAGTTACAATAAAGTGTACATAACCTCTAACATTACACCACATTACTTACTGTGCATGTACTTGTAGAAACAACAACGACAACAATGTTTTATCACCCTATTTGTTGATGCATGTTATTTTCAATCAAGGCTGGTATTCCATTCCATGGACTCTTCGATGATTAGTCGAAATGTGGCTATTTAGTCAGTGCAGGAACGGTCTTTTTCTGAATCTGTTTGTTTATCTCTTAACATGGCATCAACAGCTGTCTGTAGGGGCATTAGCATAACTCTGTTTAGGATCTTTCCAACCATTGTCAGCAAAACGGTTCCTCTGTAGTTCTTACCTTCTCCCATGTCTCCTTTCTTGGGGAGTTTGATGTCGTTTTCATTCCACTTGGTTGGCATTTCCTGCTCTTCTCAAATCTTTCCATAGAATTCATACAGGGTTTGTACGGGCCCTAGAAATCCTGGAAAACCCTGGAAATTTTTTTGATGCCCTTGAAATCCCTGAAAACCCCTGGAAAAGACCTGTAATTTTTTATTATTAAGCCCTAAAAAATCTCCTAGAACTTTATTGGAAAAAAGTTCAAATTGGTGCATTTTCTTGAAAATCGAGTAGAAACAACTGCTTAGTATTGAAAAGGTACACTTGGAACACATTCTTGCTTTACAGTTAATACGTAAGCTATTTTTAACATTTAAAAATGTTTTTTTTGACAATTCATTGTGAACTTTTTTTTAATTCTGGGCTTCAAGAGCCCTGGAGAAAACGGTAAAACATCCCTGGATTACCCTGGATTTTTGAATTTCTGAAGATGTACGAACGCTGTTCACACAGCATGTCTGCAGTTGTGTATGGATCTGCTCTAAGTGCCTCTGGTGGTTAATTGTCGGGTCCTGCTCAATACTGCTTTCTTTGGCTTCATTTTCTCAATAGCCTTAGCAATAGTTTCTTCTTTACAATTGTCGTTAGTTCCAATGGTGCCTCAGGTGTTTCTGAAGGTGATGGTCTTCGAGTTGGCTGAAGTGTTCTACCATTGTTGTGACTGTTCATCCTCCCTGGTCAAGATATGTCTTTCTTTGTCTCCTACCTTGTTGTTGATACGAGTGTATTTTCCCTCTAGCTTCTTTGTGCTGTTGTAGAGGTCTTTCATATTTGCACTAGCTGCAGCATCCTCTGCTCTGTGTAGCTAAGAAACTGAAATACCTTCTTTTATTTCCCTTAACGAGCCTTCTTACCTCTTTGTGCACCACTTGATATGGTTTCTGGTTCGGCTCTTGTTTCGTTTCTCCTTGAGTGCCTTCCTCCTCCTGATGGTCTCCAAGTTTCTAGCTGAAATCCACTATTTGTGCCCTGGTTTTCGTTTGCCAAGGATCTCTTCAATGCCTGACTTATCTCTTTCCACTCATTTGCTCTCTCCAGATCTCGAAGTGGAAGATATATATTTGGTAGCATGTTCTGGAAGGTTTCCCGTATTTCACCATCCTTAAGGAATCTCACGTTGTAATTCACCCAAGGATTTGATTGCGTATAGGTGGTGATCTGATCTTGCATTTACTCGTCTTCTAACTCTCACATCCAGAAGTGATTGACTGAATTTTCTTGAAACACAGTGTGATGTATTTTTTTTGTGATGCTGTGTTATCTTCCCGACTTTTGTATTAAAGTTTCCCATGACAATGACCAGATCCTTCTCCTTGCTTCTCTCCACTGTTTTTGGCTCTGGGTGCTGTAGAAGTGCTGTTTCGCTTCTTCTGCGCCTTTTGCGGGTGCAAAACACAATGATTACAGTTGCAATCCTTTTATGGTTGTTCCTAAGTTTAGCTGTTGTTAGCCTCGAGTTGATGGACTCCTCAAGAAATAAGCGCTCTGCGTGTCCTTTGTGTTAACATGAAGGCCATATCTATATGCTTCGCTCCAACATCTGGATGTCCAGAGTACATAACTGTGGTGCCGTCAGCCAATTTTGTCTCTCCCAGTGAGGTCCAGCATGTCTCACTCAACCCCGATACTGGTATTTTGTAGCGTTTCATTTCGTGGCATAAACGGTTGACCTTCTGGATTGATAAATGGTCCTGATGTTCCACGTACCAAGTAAGAGTGTTGCCTTTCGAGAAAAAAAGAACATTCGGCCCTGAAGAGCCCATGCGGCTCTGCCTGCACTGCGTCATTCTCTATCTCTGACAATCCCTTTTTCTCCAAGTCGATGGTGTGGTTGAATTTCGTCAATGTTTCTGTAATATGTACCATCCACTTCACGGGGGATTAGCTCTTGTAGCTTTACCAGGGCCCCGTTAGCCAGCCTTACCTGTTTCCACCTTCCACGACGTGGACGAGGGGTTGGACTTTGGGAGATGCTTATTAAAATATAAGACATGAAAAACTACAATCATACCATTGGTGATTTTCTAAAATATTTCGAGAACATACATACATAGGAAGGCAATGCAGAAATCTTGAAACAAAATAAAAAATGTTTAGCTGCTCATAAAAACACGCAAAGATATTAGTTTAGAGAGAAAAGACCCACCTATCAATGGCTTTGTCCATCACAACAGCAGCAACAGTATAATATTTTACACCAATATTACAGTTTACGAAAAGTGCAGAGGCAAAGGATAGAAAGTAAAGGTCACCTACAGTAACCATAGGAGCTAACCAAGGTAAAAGTGATCACTGTATATGGAAGTATACCAAGGAGGTACCTTGATTTGCCCGATTAATTTCCTTACAGGACTTTCTCGAGCATGAAGTATTTGGAGCGGACAAAGTCAAAACAAGCAATCCCAGTACTAAATCTGGTGACTGTGGCATCGTAGTCAAAGACTTGACTTCATCTTGGGTAAGAGGACAGCTAGTTTTAATTGTTTTTTTTTTCTATCGTTTGGCATATTTGTTTGTTAGTTTGGTTATTTGTATTCTGTTTGTGACACAGTTGCTTTTTGGTAGTGAAAAAGTTTCATTTGTGTGGTAAATTTGTCGTTTGTGTAAGACTTGACTTCATCTTACAAGAGAACAGCTTCTTTTAATTGTTTTTTTCTACGGTTTCAGTGATGTGCAGTGTATAGTACAATATTTATTTGTTTGGTATATTTGTTTGTTTTTTGTACCTTGATTACATCTTGGGCAAGGAAACAACTACTTATCTTTGTTTATTTGTTTATTAGTTATTTGTTTGTTTGTTAAAGACTGATTTGTCTTTAGTTTTGATAATGAAAGAGCTAGTTTTTTTGGATTGTTATAAAAGACTTGAGTGCTTCTTTGGTAAGGGAACAGCTGCTTTTGTTATAATAACGATAATAATAATAATAATAATAATAATAATAATGAAAATAATAATACTAATAATAACAGCAACTATAGCTTACACATATTTAAACACGAATGCTGCAACAGCTTTAAGCAAAAAAAATGATTTCATCACAGGTCCGGTAAAAATAAAAACTTAAAAAAAATGTTAAAGTATAAATACAACTCCGAAAAGCATTGTTTGAACTTAATACTTGAGTTTAAAACAACTTGATCATTAAAGATGACAGTATTTCGATTTTATTTCAAAATCATCATCAGGACTGAAATGTGAAAATTACAAGCTAGTGTATTTTATACTTAACTTACAAAACTGGAGTATGTGAAGACAAAAATAATAAACGTTTCTAGCTGAACAAAACAAGTTCTTTAGCGGCTCTTATTCCGGTATTCAGCTTCGGTTTGCAGATTTTAATGAACAAAGACTCCAAGAAGCAGAGTTCAGCAAAGTCGTTGTTCACCGCAACAATCGAAGTGTTGTATTGCACTGTTTGCTGGATGTGATGGTTTAGCTTGACTACACATGCTTTGTTTCACAAGCATCATGCAAATTTAGGAGGGCCAGTTGAAAAAGATTGTTACTTGTTTTGTAAGTTGTATCTCTGATGTACGTGTCTTTTATTTCAGTCGTTCTAAGGTTCTTGTACAAAAGAAGAAAGACCTGACTAAATACACGCAGTACACTTTCAGTAAAAACATGTAAAGTCGAAACGAATTTTGTTTTGTATCTGTTGCAGGGAAGTGGTGATGGTTTAGCAGCTTTACAAAATGTCAACTTTGAGGTTCAAAAGGTACTGTCTGATGGATGTCAATTAGAGCTTGTTTGAAGAGCTTGTTTGAGTGCATACATGCTTGTAATTTGGATCTTTCGTACGTTGAGCTTGAATGTGTTCTCAAAACTTTGATTTCATTTTTTTCAATTTTGAAACAATGTCATGGTTGCTACAGAGTCAGAAAAAGGCACAGAAACTTGAAAATCACAGAAGACTGGGAATTTTGGTTTTATCATGGCCATGGAAGTTCTTCACCATGGGCAAAGTTATGAAAAACTCTGGGAATTTTGAACACTCTTTAGATACATGTATAGTACAGTACATGTTTTAAATTGAAAGATTCCAGCAGTTGAGCCCCTCCAAGTTATAAGCTCCCAATCATAATACAACCCCATGGCAATCTACCTGCCAACAATAACAATATTTCAGTTTTTAAGCTCCCATGAATATAAGCCCCCCTCCCCCTCTTCATCATTATGAATTCTTAAGTACCATCTAACAAATATGGTTATAAGTCCCTTTCTATTCAGTTTTTCTTGTGGTTCCTCAGATTTTACAATTTCAAAACTGCACCTTAGGGAGCTATAAAAGCAATTGGAGCCATGAAGGAAGATTTAAACCCTAGAAGGCATAAGGGGGATCAGTCTGACCCCCTTCCCGTCGATTTTTTGGCTTTAAATTTTTGTTCTTTGACCAATTTCCAAAAGCTTTGGCACAACCGTTTTTGTTTGTTAACACATCTTGTGATCCTAACTAGGTGACGTCACGACTGATGACATCATAACAAATCACGCAACCCCTGCGTTGTCTACAAAGTGAAATTTTTCGCTAAAAATGCGACTATTTGGCCTAAATAATGACAACTTCACTTTATTTCTTACAATTTTGTATATTCCAATCGCTTAACCATGTTTTCTCACCATTTTCAGTGTTCAATTCGAAAATCTAAATTTTCCAAAATCCAAGATGGCGGCCGCAGTAACGTCATTTATTTTGATTTGGTTGACATGGAAACCAATTAAACACCAATTAAACACCACGTGGTTTCGATTAAATGAAACTAAAACAAACATACCAAATATCAAGTCAATCAGATGAAAGGTGTCAAAAGTCGAGGAGGTATGCCTTCGTGCAACTATATTTATATTTATGCTGTCTAGGGTTAATCATAGTACGTTATGTGTAATGGTATGTTTTTTAATTATTTTAAGTAGCTGCTTGTTCCAGAATTAGATATTTATACCACTAGTTGTACAAGCCACCACGGATACAAGCCAGCCCCTACTTTTACACTTACAGTACCCAAAACCCCAAGCTATGAAATTACATATAACTGCAGGACTTTGATATGGGATTTTCTGTTATTCTTTTTAAAAGGTTTGATATTCACAGCCTCCATGTTGAAAAAAAACGTTACAGAACAAGTATGAAAATATAGGTGTCAATATTTTCAGATGTTAATTTAATGTTGTTGATATTGTAGGGCGAACTGCTGATGGTGGTAGGCGCAGTTGGAGCTGGAAAGGTTTGTGCACAGATTAGGAAAACATTTTTTGTAAAATTCAAAACAAGTATCAGTAGGGACACCGCAGTGTCCAACCATCACGACTTCGTCGGGATTATCCCGATTTTGCTGGAAAATCAAATTTGCAATCGAGATAGGAAAGACCAGTCCCGATTTCGACTCATGTTATGATATTTTCCTAAAGTTGTCATAAAAGAAAATCTTGATGTCCCGAAAAACTGAAGAAACTGCGAGATATATCAAACAAAATTAAATACTTCTATGCCAAAGGGTTGTAGACAAAATTGCTATCAAACTACCGAAGCTTTTTGACAGAAATTGTTGCGTTAGAGCACCAGAAATAGCATTTCAGAGCCTCTACATTAAAAAAAAAATTCTTGGGGAGTGCCCCCAGAACCTTCGGCGCTTAAGGCAGTATCTCTGTCTTACTCATTTTATCCCAATTTAAAGCCCTCTGGAGGTTGGACAGTCTGATGTCGACGGCCCTGAAATTCTTTGAAGGGCTGAGTACTTCCACTTTTATGATCCTGAAAAGCCATTTCGTGCTTTTACTAATTTAAACCATTTGTTTCCATTTTCTCAACAGCTGTGCTTGTATTGACTTGAGTTCTGTTGTATTGTATTGTATTGCATATTATATTGGTGAGTACTTTTAACAAACGCTGATGTGTTTGATGCTTTCAGTCGACACTGTTGATGAGTATAATGGGTGAATTACCAGCCAACAAGGGGAGCGTTGAGGTGAAAGGCACCATAGGATATGTCTCCCAACAGCCCTGGATATTCTCTGGCAGTGTCAAGCAAAACATTCTCTTTGGACAACGTTATGATGCTGAGAGATATGACAGCGTTATAAGAGCTTGTGCCCTGGAAAAGGTTTGTTTCCTGACACTCCTTTGAGTGAACTGACACACAACATAGCACATATAGCAGTGGTAGGTCCAGATCCACAATGTATTCTCAACCACAATGTTTGTACAAGGATACAAGTGGCATGTGAATTCCACACTATGAAAATACAATATACAACTTTAAAAACTTAACAGTTTGCAAGCCTGAACCACAATTAATTGACTCTGTCTCGTGACATCCTAATATTACATAGTGCTGTTAGCATAACAGAAGTCTCGTTTATAGAAGGAAAGCATTTCTCTTACTCCCGGCATACACGAGAGGAAACAGCTGAGCAAAAAGTCTCGCGAGGCCGCTAGCTCAGCTGTTTCCTCCCGTGTGCTCGTTAATTTTGGTGAGGCAAAAATTATCAAACATGTTAGGTATTTGTCTCACAACCTCGCGAGGCAAAAATCTCACCAAAATTTACGCGCACACGGGAGGAAACAGTCGAGCTATGTCGTGTGTGCCGGGCTTTAAACTCCAAATTCGTTATAGTTTTTTTCCACTACAAGAGAAATCTATTTCGTGATACTCCCTTGAGCTCATGACAAACAACACAACACATTTTGCGGTGATAGGTCCAGTCCCTCACTGCATTTCGCATCGACGAAGTATGTACAAGGTTACACTTGGCGTGTGAACTCCACACTGTGCGAATGCAATATATAACTTGATAACGTAACAGTTAGCAAGACAGAACCTTATTGAACTGATTCTGCATTAAGAGAAATCCATTTCCTGATACTCCCTCAACAGTGAAAACGACAGCATGTGCAAAGGGTTTCAACAATTTGTTGAAACTCTTTAAAGACGTATTCTGTTTTGTACGTTTCAGATGATTTGAAGGCTTTTAACCGTAAAATTTAGAATGAAAACTAAGTACTTGAGTACTGGATCTTTTAGAATTACTTAGAGCTGTGAATGCGGGCTTCAAATTCTTCCTGTAGGACTTGGAACTCTTGCCAGAAGGAGATTTAACATTGGTTGGAGAGCGAGGACTTTCCATTAGTGGGGGGCAGAAGGCACGAATTAACCTTGCCAGGTATGTTTGTACGTTAGTACAATAACATGTGCGTTTATTTCGCAGGTACAGGTGTTTTACTGGACAAAACCTACATAACGGTAATACGGAACCCTGGTGAAATATTTTCCATATTCTTACTAGCGAGTAAAGAATAGTCCACACATATCTGGATATTCATGAAAACGGAGCTTTTTTTCTCCCGTTTTCGAAAAAAATCCACGTCCACACGCATCGTGTTCAAATCGTTTTTGCCTGTCCTAGATATTTGGCGTCATCGTTTTCGAAAACCTCCATTTTCCTCTGTCCACACAGCCTCAAAAAAACACCCGGTTTATAAGATCTACAGTCTGGAGACGGTTTTTTTGTTTGTACAATTTGCAGAAAACTTCATGGCAGCTTGAAGGTACTAATTTTATTTTCACTTGTTAAAGTTCTTCCTAAAATATTTCATTTTACCTCTTGAAAACCTTTTTGCTAGGGCGGTGTATTACCGTGCAGATGTTTACTTGTTGGACGATCCTCTAAGTGCAGTTGATGCCAGAGTTGGAAGACATTTATTCGATCAGTGAGTATTTATAATTTTTCACGCTTTTGAAAACCTGATGTTAGCACTCCGTAAACGCCAGAAATGAAAAGAAAAAGCCAAGACTAGTTGGTACCGTAAATGTGAGGATTTTGTACTGAAAACTGTGGCACTGGTAAAGTTTTGAAAAACAGAAAGTTTAAAGGCAAATATCCATCGATGCCTTTGCAGCCTCGAAAACATGTGAATTTTTTGTACATTTCTACAAACCGTGCGCTGTTGTGTTTTGGTTTCAAAACCTCGCTAATGTGGCAGCTCTCGATTTTAGGACCTTAATTTTCCTTTACCGACCAACTTTTTTCTGCTCTTTCCATTTCTGGCAGTTACACATTTTCAAATGAATTAAGAGTGGCTGCCAGTAAATATCAAAAACCTTTGGCCAGTCGAGATTTTTTCGATTTGCTTATATTTTGCCTGA